>MU383849.1:426661-608382 GCA_022495065.1 Xylaria telfairii
CCCGTGAGGATTCCCAGAAGGTACTCGACTAAACTGAAAAAGGGTAATTTCTAATTCAGGGTACATCATCCTGAGTTGTCTGGAACGGATACGCGCGCCGAAGACCCGGCCGACGGCCGTAGTAGGACCTAAGGATTACCGAACCTGCGAGATTGTCAACAGGCCTTACCTGGGGTTTTCTGGGCCTGGAAGCTCTATTAGGACATTAATTGAATTTGTAGTGAGATTATCACTGCATTTATATCATCTAAAATCTCGCTAGCTGGAGTGGACAGGCATTAGAAGCGATAGTCACACTTCTCAAATGTTTTAGAGGTAGATCGTGTTAAACTACAAGAGATACGTGCGAAGGGCGTAGATTTTATCAAGACATGCTCCCATATCTCTGCTATAGGAGAGTGTAGATACGACCCTCCCGCCCTCCTCACTGTTCCCCTGACGCTGAATCAACACTACAGCATAATGTCTATGCTAATTTACCGCAGCGATGCCACCTATGGGTTATACGGTGAGCCATCACCCTTAGACTCCATAAGGCGACTTCACCGTCCGCCAATCATCGGGATCTTCCTCGCCTCCAGTCCCATTCCGATACTGCTTTTGTTCCTCACAGTAGGATAACCACCACTCCTCAAAGGCCCGGCGATTGTACATCTGTGTCGGCGCGCCTTCTCCCTCACCGAAAATGTCCAGAATATAATTACAGTACATCCACACGCCCTCGAGATGATGTGGGAGCAGCGGCTTCTTGTCCTTGCGCGCCACGATGACGGTGCCGACGGATGATTGCCACTCTGGCGGCGCGAACCCGGAGACGGCATCAATGTTTAT
The DNA here is from genome assembly GCA_022495065.1 of Xylaria telfairii. Classification (NCBI taxonomy): domain Eukaryota; kingdom Fungi; phylum Ascomycota; class Sordariomycetes; order Xylariales; family Xylariaceae; genus Xylaria; species Xylaria telfairii. The sequence continues at coordinate 427,493 of MU383849.1, forward strand.
ATACGTAGCGATCTGATTGTCGAGGTCGGCCCGGTTCGTGGACCGAGTGCCTACGCGGTAGAACACCAGCGGGACCTCGATGAGGCGTGGGATGGGCGGCACGGATTGTGAGAAGATGGTGTGATCCACGGGGATCGTGGTAGTGGACCAGGGCGGGAATTGATGCTTATCGACGTCGCAGCGGACTATCACCGCTTGGATAAGACCTGAGGTATCTCGTCCTGCCGTCGACTGTGATCTGCTTGGGATAGGCCATGGTTCTGCTTTTGGTGCGGGGGTTGGGCGAGACGAGCTTTCTTCTGGTTCCGAGTCGGTGTCTATGTTATCCCATTTCGAATAATCGATACGTGACATTGTGATAGATGAATTTCAATTCCTCTAGCTTGGAAGCTATGATAAATTTCATGAAGGCTGAGTAAGAATCTGAATCCAAACTCCTCTAGCAGAGAGACCACCTTCAGCGGGCCGAACTTAAGGGGACCGTGCACGTGATCCAAATTACTCGAATGATTTACTGTACTTATGTAGATCAATAACAGGAGGATTACTCTTCGGATGTTATAAATTTCGCAATACATGCATCACGTGATTATCATCTGTTAGTGGTTGTGCCTATCAGGCGACTATTCACAATATCGTCTCACATCTCTTCGATTGTCTGAGACACGACATCTACATGCACATAATCTCGACCATGTCTTGATCGCACGTGGTAGACGCCAGTACCGACTTGCTGGGTAAGTAGCTCGATGGAAGTGAAACATAAACGTCAATCTCTGAAGATCAAACATGTACCTAACCTATGTCTCAGCCAAGGACCAGTGACTACTCTCATAGGGCTTTCTACTACATACCTGACGTTGACCAGGAGAGCAAGATAATTAAGACTTCCTGCTCTGGGTTCTTCATGATGAAGGGTGGTGCGGCTACCTATTCGCATCGAGTGAGAAACCCAATATGCTCACAGCCTGCACATTTCATTACACGATTGTACTAACGAACAGGCCTCTGAAGTCATGCGGAGATCTTCAAGGTGGCTTGTCACCTTCATCTCAAAATGCTTGCCGTCAGCCCAACCCCAGCAATAGCTCATCGTTAACCGCGGCTTGAAGTGTGTTCTTGTCTCCTCAGCAGGAGTTCTTAGCAACGAAGCTGCTAGCGAGCTGTCAACGATCTATGGACTATGAAAATGGGACTATGATAATGAGGCTATAGGGTAATACTTAGCGATCTGCATGAGCTATATTGCAAGTCCCGGCTCTATATGCCGCCCTAACCCAGGAACGAAAGGAACATACCTGAAGTTGATATAACGTGAAAAAGTGAGACCCGGACAATTGAGCATCTCAATTCTGCTGGTCCCTAGCTAAGGTTCCTACTAATTATTAGCAACGTTAAACAGCAATGTGACAACCGTCTGTGATCGGGATTGCGGCGGGCCGAACCGAACCGGATCCTACAGACATGTGACCATTCTCATATGCGTGCAGTAGCCTAAAGACGTCTGTTTGACATGGCCGAACAAGGCACGCCCTCCGCTTTTAAACCGCGCCAAGCCCTCTAGTGATATGAATTCTCCGAGGGACATCGGAGTAAACGCGATTCGGCCAGCGGATCACGCCGGCCTAGTCGGCCCCTCAATGAGCACGTTTAAGTAAACCTTGTGTCTGACCACCATTATTGACATTGCCCCGGCGTCGGGTCCAGCGACCTACCTATTTAGTCATCCCGTGTTTCCCGTGATCGGAGCGTCCAAGAGTACTAGAACACGACACACCAACGGCTATAGAAGACATCTTCGCCTAAGCCTTACAGCGCCCATATTATTTTTACAGCATCCTCAAGAAAGCACCAAGATAGCAGAATGGCGAGTCAAACTAAACTACCCCCCACCAAGTTTGGTGTGGTGATCTTCCCGGGTTTCCAGGCGCTGGATGCTTTCGGGCCGCTGGACACAATCAACAATCTGTCGAGGATAACGCCTCTGGAGTTCGTCACTCTAGCCGCGACGCTAGATCCTGTGAACACGAGGGTGCCCGCGCCGGGACGCGTTGGGCAGAATATAGTGCCGACCCACACCTTCGACAACTGCCCCGAGGACCTCGAGGTGCTTCTCGGTAAGGAAATCCCGGGTCACCTTTCTCGCGCCCCGGACCTATTGCGTAGAAAAGCTACTATTCGGGCCAAGATCTTGTCTAGCAGCTTCTTGGACCCTCAAAAAGCACGTCATGGGATGGTCGTGACTGACTCCGAGTCTTCTAGTGCCAGGGGGCTATGGCGCTCGCGACCCGGCAATCACGACGCCCATTGTTGAGTTCCTGAAGAGGATCTTTCCTAAATTGCGGTTCTTGTTAACAGTCTGCAGTGAGTTCCCTAGGGTCTCTTACCTCCCCTTTCAGCATGTTTCAGAACCCTTAACGGTCATTTTCTGCTCCTGTGACTCCTACATGCTCCCGAAGCCCTGAGTAAATCTTACCATGAGTGGACATTATTGATTCCAGTGTCATCACAGCTGGGAGCGCCATTGTCGCGATGTCGGGTCTCCTTGATGGGAGACGGGCTACGTCTAACAAGAAGAGTTGGGAATGGGTAAGTAGACTACATCTGGTTCTCACGCTATGTTGCTTTTCTCCTACATACAGTAGGGATTTACTAAGCTGCGCCTGACGGTTTCGATTATAGGCTATTTCACAGGGCCCGGCGGTGAACTGGGTCCGCCAAGCGCGATGGGTCGTTGATGGAAATGTTTGGACGGTATGTATACAACCTTCTCAACTTGATCCTTCAGTCGGCGTTCCTCCTGCGTGTAGAGTACCAATGTGGCGTCTCCCTTAGCCGCATCTGGCATGGTCGCGCTCAGTCAGACTCTACATATAGAAAGGTGGAAGGTGTGGCTTGTGACTAATATGTTGGTGCATAGTCCTCGGGCGTATCAGCTGGCATCGATCTCATGTTTGCCTTCATCGAAGACCAGTATGGCGAGGAGGTAGCGAAGGACCTTGCGAGGACAGCCGAGTATGTGCGGAATACCGACTCTACTTCCGATCCCTTTGCCTAAAAAAACTGCCGGGACAAGGACATCACAAGTTACTGGAGAGTGCGGTGAGCATTACTTCATGAACGAGACTCCTTCCCGTCTTGGCTTGTTACGTTTCACGCGCGCCACGTAGGAACTAGGAAGATATCTCGGCTAGTCCCACGTAGAAGAACGCACGCTATTTGAAATGAAGTTTTACGCTTTGGATACGATGCTACTGTCCGTCTGACCGTAGCGAGACAAACAGAAACAGGTTTTTGGCCGCCACTCGCCGTTGAACCTCGTCTTCGGTTTGCCGATCGCTTCAGGTCCACCCCAATAAGCCCGCTTAATCATGGAACTCAGGCGAACCGGTTTGCTAGTATGACGGCTATCTCAAGGTATCACCCAACGGGATTCTATGATTCGCACTTCTCTCGGCGCTACAACATGGTATGCTGGCGTCCGCGAGACTAACCGTAAGCGGGCTCTTAGCATCCCAAGTATTGGTTCAATCTGTAGTTGAATAACCGCTCGAGCGCTGAGAGGCTAATAATCTGTTGCCTTTTGTTGGGTGTATTAGCTAATAGTTTAGACTGAACATGGGGTATAGATGAAGTGAGAATAGCTGCATCTACAGTACGAAGCAGAAAAATTACAACGACACCTCACTACACGCGAACTGGGACGACCGTTTTCGATTGTAATAGTATCGTCGTCTCCCGCTAGTACATGCCGAATGGAACGCAACGTCTGACTGGCTTGGTCACCTGGCTCATTGGCTCTGCTGTGATCTGTGAGAGACGCCCGCCCAGGATTTGTGGCTAGCCGCCCCGCGCGACTCTGTATTCTGTCTGGAGACTCTCCGAGTTAGTTATGATGAGAATTTTCTCTGACGCACTCTCTTTAGGGGGCCCTGCAGTCTATTCGATGTAGCTACTGAAGTATGCGTCGGCGACGAGACTCCGAGCGAAATCGCCGTCGTCGGTACCAGATTTTGACCGGGTTTTCTGAGTCCGCCGGGGCACATATTGGTGGCTGTCGCAACAACATAATGGTGCTTGGTATTTAGGATAGTGTCGATGATTATTGGCTAAGTAGTAAGCGAAGGATTGTGATGGTTTTCATTGATGCTGAAACGGTCAGAACACGTACACGAGACTACCTACCTTGAGGGCTCGTCGTCCACAACTTTCATATGAGCCTACACTGTTTGGCAGGGCGTAACTGCGCCCTCGATCAGGTCAGGTGCTTAACCCCCTGCCGTTTTGCATGTATTACCTAACCTACCAGACGACAGTCACTGCCAGATGTGAGGGCGTTCAAATTCCAGATTCCAAAATGCGCAAGCCAACTTCTTACTATGAGAACAGTATCAACCGTCTTCTGAGCTCTGTGCTTCTGCGACCGCATCCGTAGCCGCCGGCGCATCATGAGGTCGTTGCCCCTATTCGGCTCTTGGAGAATTTCACATGGGCGGTGTGGCATATTCCTCGTGGCTAGCTGAATTCTCCTGCGGGCTAAATTGAATCCGTGTGAAATTCATCGTCACGGTTCTGCGCTCTCGGGCAAAATCCTGGGTGCGTCATGAGAGGTACGGTCTGGTCGGGGGGTGCCGAGACAGGCGTTAGGAAGGCGTTGGTAAGGATTACCGGAACAGATTCCCTGAAATTGAAATGGGATGTTTTTGAAACATAACCGGGAAGCCCGACAGAATTCTCCATAAACAGCTGCTATTCTACAGAACGGCGGTATGAATGCCTTGGAAGTGGCAATTAATTAAGAGTTATCTATGCTTGTTATCATTTCCTATCGGGTGTGGGCTATCGTTAAGTGGCTTGGTAAATTGCATTGTGGCTTAGTAACGTTATGGGTAGCTACAGTAGCAATTCAAGGAACGGGTAACAACAAGACCAGGTTGTATTATAACAGCATCCCTGTTCAATACGGTATACTGCTAGAATTATACTACTTACAAGAACCGTACAGCAAGTCTTACCGGGGGCTCCCCTAAAAGTTTTATACAGTCGGTTCTAGACTCTAACAATTCGAAGGGGTTGTCTCAGTTCGCTACAAAATACGGATGACTCCGTATATCCCAACCTTTGGGCATCTCAATGGTCACCTAAAATTTCAAATTTTCTCGTAACTTGGGCCTGGCCCCTGCAGTTGTTCACTGTCATGTCGGCATCGCATGACATACGCAGGAGCATGCAGTTCTGGCTGTTTGAGCAGAATTTTCATGTGCTGTAACGGTTGTTCACAGGAGTCTAGAAGCCAACAGAGATGAATTACATGAACAGTGTCTACTACCGTATCATTCTCAGGCGCGTAAGCACTGTCTGTGCCCATCCCATACAAACATGTGTATTCACCGTGTTATTTAGTCTACCGCATCACGTGGTCGGTTTAACATGACGGGGCGCTAGACTACTATACTTACTAGGTAGACTTAGTCACTAGACTAATTAATCCCAACCGCCCAATTCTACGGGATTTGGTGTGGCGGGCGCTAACCAGATTCACCGTTTAATCTCAGTCATAGATGCCTCCTGGGTAAGCTAGGCTCCGGGGAACTGGCCGTCGGAGAATGAGACATGTGCTGGCGCTGGCGCTGTCTTACCAAGGCTTGGCCCAAGCGTGATGACGATGATTTGGGCTGCAACTTGATAATGCCTCTTAAGAGAATACGGACTCGATTCAGCTGTGATATTAGGCTCGCGATGCCCTTCCGGATTCGATCCGAACGTGGTACATCGCAATTTCTCGGCCCAACCTCGATATGGGTGGCGACTAATATGTAGTCGCTACCGACATCTGTTTATGAGCTCATGTAACTGGCCGAACGTGCACATCCAGGTTTGCGTTACGGCAAATGCATAATTAGCATCTCGCGGCAGACATGGAGCCGAAGGTGCCTGCAGTCACCCGATCAAATTTCCAAGATTTAAGGGATCACGTGTTGTGCCCCGGTAATAGCAGCCACTTGGTTCGTGTTCTATACTCACACGCTGTATGAAGCTGAGTAAATACGGTTGGGACCGTTATCGTGACGATTGCTATCACGAGTTTCAGCCTTATATAGCTCTTCGAGCTATTAATTAACCTATACTATAACTATACACAGTCAACGTTACTATGTAAACTTTGATACCAACGAGTCACCAACGGGTAGAATTTGATCTTATAGCTTACATATAGGAAGGGGGGGAAATAATAACAGTACGTCATTACACAGTAGACTGAGAAGCCTTCTTGTAAGCTAGTTTAGCTTAGCAGATACGCTAGACTTAGCTGTCTGCAACCATCTTTAGGCATGCCGCATTGAAGAATCCGACGTTCTCAAAAGGGTGGCAATCGAGATCTGCCAGAATCCTTCAGTTTCATGTGGGTTCTGCTTTGCCATGCCACTGTCGACGGTCATCCTACCGCTAATCGCGAAACACGTCTTTCACTCTAAGTCTGCGCCAACGTGGAGCCTAACGCCCCTCTTTCGCGCTGACCTCGATGCTACCACTGCGGTCTAGAGGTGAAAAAAAAGGACCGTTGTAGTCGTCTCCACGGCCCCTAATTGCAAACCGTCAAGGCCCGAGACATGTCTAGAATCTCGTGAGTGGCGTCCCTCGGAGGAGTGTTACTTAGAAGAGAAGCCCATTAAGACTCCGGGCGGAATTTTCGGGAACGTCGTAATGGTTGCCAGTCATCGGGCATCTCATTATCCGTCTTACAAAGGCAGAGTCCTTTCTATCGAACATCCTAATTACCACGAGTATTCCCGTTAGACAAAGGCAGGGATATAATCTTGTTTATGTTTATACTATACCACATTCTACGTGCACTATTTTATCCCCATGACAAACAAATGCAGCATCGTCGACTTGAGAGATTTCCGAAACAGGCAGTGAGCAACGTCAGCCCGCCCACCTTAGCGCTTGGCGATGGGGATCATGGGTAAATTCCGCCCCAAGGTCCATGTAACGGGAGCGGCGCGCGTGGAGACCACCGGTAGAGAGGATGCTAGGTACGTGTAAGGCCAGGTGTAAGGCACGCCCGCGACCACTGACACCACACTACACTCCCCGCGCGATGAGTCTAGTTAGTTCGGCACTAGGCCTATGTTTCAGGAGCCTCTAGTTAGACATTTCTCCGATACACCATAGCTTTACAAGGTTCTCCAGCTAGAAATGTATTACTAGGCCTATGCGATTTTTCGTATGAGGGAGTCAGCCCCATGTCAGTCAGTCAAGAGATTCTGAAGATCTCATCTGGAAGATCTTTCGCTAATCCTGGCTTGGGTCTCATCCGAACTGGCATGGTGCGGGATCGAGTTGCTTTGCCGATTGTTGGGGGTCGTAAGCACCAATAACAGAAAAAGCAAGGCAATGACATTACATGGGCGAGGATGAAGGGAGGAGGACGGCATTCTAGTCTAGCCTATTCCCCACACGGCACAGACGCGAACAGACGTGCCGCGGCACAGGTGAGAGTGAATTGCTCAGAGTTCCATTTTGGACAGGCATGGAACCCAGTCGAGGTAGGCTGCCTACAAGGTTCAGGTTTTAGTTACGGTCTGCCAAGGAGCTGGAGTTGACTATTGAGTCCGGTACAGGCTCCGAAATAAGAGTTCGGGGCTGAGATAAGGCGCAGGGATTGGGATCCAACGTCAAGAAGAGGAACAATTGGATCAGGCAAGGTCAAGGTTGAACGGAATTGGGCAGGGGGCTGGCGGTATACTACCTGTATAGGAGTTGACTAGTTTACTACAGTAAAGTACCGAACCTCAGCTCGACACACAAGTGAACAGCCGCACCCGCCCAATATAGCGTCGCTTAAGCACTCGGTCGTCATAATAATGAGATGACCGGCCCTATTCATCACCACCAAAGTCGCTTACGCCTAGTGAACGCGCTAATGTAGCGAATCTGGAGATGATCGACACGCCTCTTTGTTACAGTACATATGTACTTACCCAGCAAAGCCACCTGGTTACGCCATCAACGTCGAGCTTGACCAAGTACCGGTATGTAATACAGATGCAAGCCACCGAAGGACTACCTGGTAGGGTAATTCGCCAACTACCGGAACTGAATGCCACCTTGGGTTGTTGAAGCCTCGCCTGGAGGTTGTCGGCGACCTTAAAATGTGGACCATTGTTTCCCGAGAGATCGTTCCAGGTCGATCAACGGCATACGAGCCGTGGAATCAGCACGATATAGGTGTTTGGGCAATATTTTGACCGCCGCCTTGGAACATACCGAAGGGCGACAACCGGGTTCCGGCACTAGACTATGCGTTGTTCCTGAGCCCCGGTCAGCACTGAAAATTCCGGGTGTTCAAGATAGGGAAGATCACCGGGGCCGGACGCATCATCCTTGAACAAAATACCTGTGCGCACAGATATGTGTGTACCATGCAGGGGTGAGATGCATGCGTACCATCAAAATTCAACCTCTAGCCCTGGGCCGCTGCGGGACAACACAACGCAACGTTCTGCAGGCGCCCGAAACTCCAAATCAAGTAAGCAGGAAGTGAGGGAGCGGCAGCCCGAAGCAATCAGAAGGAGAGCTGATGGGCACTAATGCCGGGATGGCCTGCAAAGGAGACCGCCACATTGCGAGGCCGAAACTCTGACTACGGGCTATTTTTGCCAGAAACGTGGTAACCAACCACCTATCCCTATGTTGCAATCAGTTACGAGGTGCACGACAGAAGCACCAACGGCTCTTCTCGACTGGAATAGGGTCTAGATCTAATTCTTGCAACATAATATACTATACGAAACCGAGGTGACAAATCGCAAAAGAAAAGCAGCAACGACTAAGATGGCACGAGGTGGCCTGATGCGTGCGCTATATAGTCGCATCGAGAAGAGCTACCATAGCACTTTGCAATCATAAATCTTCATTAGTCGAGTTGTCAGCGATGAATGTGGGCGTGACATGGATCCGTAACATATCTCGCTTCGACTGCATAAAACAGTATAGTCAGTATATTAAGTAGTGCCGTACTATATGTACAACCAACTTGGTCGTAACCGTTGCTCCGCATTCGTCCAAGTCGCATTTACCAATCACGATAGCTTTCACTGACCTAAACTGGAAACCCACTCCCGGGTGCCAGGAATGCCAAGGTTGCAGAAGCAACAGTACCTACATCCACATTTGTAAAATACGGTTTGCCATGACAATTTGATTGCCGCCTCCGCTGGCTCTTTCTACTCGTAGCCTACAGGGCCTAGATGGTGGAGTTGGGTGGAGAGGAGCATTGCAAATATGTGTTAGATGCAGCTGAGATCGATCTTCGGCCTCCACAGGGATTTCGTGTATTTCCGGCCAAGCCTATCGAGATCGAGTTGTGCAATAACGGTATTGATCGCAGGAGATATTGCCCACGCATATGGAAGAACCCGTGGGTTCCGCTTCTGGTTCCGCTTCAGAGCAACATCGTGAAATCTAACGTCTTGGGCATGCTGTGAGCTATGATTCGGCAACTGGGGCTGGCTAATTACGCCTGAGCGTACTGCTAGGGCACATGTCTGGTTGAACCAGAAATTCCTTCAACCTAATTTACCTCGGAGAGTATCTAGCCAAGAGCTTTATCACAGGCAGGCAACCAGGGGTAGTTGGGATTCTCATCTCGACGTGCGTTGGTGATAGGGCCACAGCCAACTGTGTATTGGAGGATGCCGCCTGCATAACGCCACACAGGTCGACAACCCCAGACAGGGAGGAAGTCCCATGGCAGATGCAGCAGAATAGAAAGATGGCGTCTTGAAGACAGAGCTAGTACACAGCATGTGGACGATCTCCAGAAAAACAAGATTGCGGTCAAAAATCTAGCGAGATATCGCCTCTCAACGTCTATATAAGGAGACAACATCTCCCAGACCAGACACAATTCTCTTCTCTTCACCATCCCAACAGCAATCCCAGAAGCCCAACACCTTCACTCAACTCACAGCCTTTAAACTTTTTGTTTCCAAAACAAAACCAACTTCTTCAATCAAAATGCAGACCTCCATCGTTGCTATCTTCGGCCTCCTCGCCGCCGCCGTCTCTGCCGTTCCCACCGGTGGAAACCCCCCCTACGCTCCCTGCGCAGATGGCGGTCTCTACAGCGCTCCCCAGTGCTGTGCCACCGATGTCCTCGGCGTCGCTGACTTGGACTGCCACTCTCGTGAGTCTACCTCGTTAACTAGATAACAATCCTTTTCCAGCTTGAAATAGCTGAGCTAACAAACAACCTTAACACAGCCGCGTCCGTCCCCTTCAGCGTCAGCAACTTCCGCGACATCTGCGCCAACGGTGGCCAGCGTGCCCGCTGCTGCGTTATCCCCATCGTAAGCATGCCTCCAGCTCTTTCTCTGTTTTCAAACGTACTGACATGGCAAAAACAGCTCGGCCAGGCCGTTCTCTGCAAGACCCCCACCGGTCTTGGTGAGCAGTAAATGCCCGGTTTCCATAGGATATTTGCAGAGGCACGGGTGTAGCCGCATGTACATTCGGGTCTTACAGCACATACTGGAGGCATGGTCCATTACCTTAATTTGAGTATGGGAATAATAGTGTTGGATTTGGGCTTCAACGGCGATTGCTGTCATGGGTCTTGGGCCGAGGTTACTGTCTGTTCTTTAGCCGATGATTTGGGACGCATATTGTCATCACATACCTAATTAGCTTGGAAAATTGGTCTTTTGATAGTCTCTCAATTGAGAATATTTCTTTGTCCAAACACTTGTCTACAATTCAATGAACCTGTGATTTGTTTGATATCAAATATGATGACTAGCAAAATCAGCCACGACTATTTTGCTACTACGCAGTCTACACTTTTGTATTCGACTGTTGCTATTATCTACGTAATCGTTTATTGTCGAAGGTTAGATGGTCAGTTTATTTGGAGCGTTGGCAAAGTGAGTGCCTGTCGAGGTAGCCTATAATTCTTACTTCGAAGAGATAAACGACGTATCATTATTCGGCGTTCCCTGTTATCTTTCAGCAGTGTCACCACATACGTCAGATCAAACCAGCAAACGAATCTAAAACATAAAGAAAGTTCTGGTTGGCTGACAAGTGTTCCTTTCATCGCGAGTCAGCCCCTTGTCTCGGAGTTACAGGTCATGCCCAAGACACAAACACTAGACTGGTTCTAGGCACGAACTATCCAGCCTTACGAGATTTCCACGTGCTTTTCTTGGTCCGTTCATCGAACGAAACAGACGATGGAGCCATGCAATGCACTGCTGGTCTGTGCTGCAGCCACATCCCTCGACACCCTCATCCGGGACAGACACATGTTGTGCTCGTCATTGCGCATGCATATGCAACCATCGCTCTCCGATCATGACCGGCGAGGCCACCCACCCAAATATTTGCTAATGCTTTCCGACTGGATGGCTGCGCTAGAGAACAAGCCCCCCCACAGGTTCCGGTTGCACGAATACCCCTATCTTCTACCTATGTACGCTGCACGAGAGGGCATTATACGTGGGGGCAGATGCTATTATAAGATGGCAGTCACCCTATCTTGCGTAAATATCAGACCACCACTGCTTCGGAAATGAATTCACATAATATAAGGGTCCATTGATATAACTTGTGACACGGTCAGCGTTCGCGGGACTGTGAAGTTACACAAACGGTGCCCACCATAAAGTCTCTTAAGCATCAAAGTGTGATATCTGACTAGCCCCTAACTGAGCCCTCTTATTTGGCTATTTTAGAAACTTGGCAATTAGTAATGGCAAAGCTTTACCCGGATACTATAACCTGCCAGTGACACAGAAGCAACCTCCAACGCCCTGGAGTTGTAATCTTCTATTATCTAAGTCTGTCATCATAGTAAGCGCAATACAGATTAGTATCAAATAGTTTCTATCTGCATATTGAATCGTGTTGTCTCAGCCGCCGATAACACAGCATCCATGACATGCTAAAGCGATATTACTACGAAGGAGCCGACCTACAAGGTTCCATCCCAGTCCCCATACCGGGTCCAGGGTGGCTCCTACTTGTCCCCTACTGCAAGGCGGCAGAGCGGTAGATGGACGTGCAGTTACTACAGGAGAATACTCGCCGTCTCACTTCAGCTCCATCAACTTTTTCTTCCGTTCGCCGAGCTCGGCGAACCAAACTTGGGTCATAGATATTGGGCCTCAAATGACATACGAGACTCGGCACCAGAATTCAGATCTCACGCCATTTCCAGATGGAATGGCGCAATTCTGATGATGGTCATCTTGGCCAAGTTCTTCAAGACGAAAATGAAAACCGAGTTGCAGATTCTGGTGTATCCCAAGCCAAGACGTTAATACGGCCCACTGGGCCGACTCCTTGTACCCGCAGGGTCGTTGAACAATAATATGGATACAGAACTTGGAATGGATCCGCCAACATAGCAGCGCAGTTGAAACAGACTTTTACATACGTAAGACGTGTGGTTGTACTGATCTGACCGGGCAGGGGTTCGAGATCCGGTAGTTGAACCCGATCGTCCCAGCGTTTTGGTGTCGCTGGTGTCGATGGGCGCCGATCAATGCTAACCCCCGTCGGCGCATGCGAATGACGGATCGTCCCGCCGTGCCACGGGTACCCGATCCCCGCATGTACTGGCCGCATCAGGCAATGGCTGACAACCCCTATTACGGTTAGTGGCGATGGCGAGAGCGCGACCAGTTGCTTTTGGCATAACATGCATGGGCTTTTTTGAGCCGCACCTACAAACGCAAATATTTGATCTCATGCACATATGTGGTGTTCCTGAATTGCCGAAACTTACACATCGCATGGAACATGCCGCACCTGTGGAGCTTGCCGATCCGCTACTGCGAGGAGCCGATCGAAAGTTCGGAAAACGGATCGTCAGGGACCCTGTACATGAGATAAGCAATGGACACCACCTTCAGGAAATACTCCGACTATACAGAAGACCCTTGGTTCTTGTGACACGGAGAATAATGATTAGGTAACTGGGTCGTACCGAAGTAGGCATGTCGGCTTTGTGGTAGTTTTCTAATTAACAGTAATTAGGTAACCTTGATAATGTCTTCATCTTTAAATATTCACATAGAACATGATATATGCAATAACGAGGCCTGATGTAAAAGGAGCATGAACCTGCCTACCTGCTACTGAGATAGAAAATACCATGTTATTATGTTTAACTCATAATGCAAGACCGAATGGATAGACCTGCATACCACCATGAGGGTAGAAGTTAGGGCCGAATAGAGGGCCGAATTGAGCAAAGCAATAACACCTGTTAGCGCGAAGACCCCTGAAAACCACCTTAGTGAACTACTCTGAGCATATACGGAAGTCTGCCGTGTGGCTTGTGGCACGATTAATTTGCCCCTGGCCGTTTATTGACTGCAAGGGCATGTATAAACAGAAATGCTACATATACACAGTGTAGCTAGTAACTTTAAAGACCTACCTAGTCACCTAAAATAGTAAGTAACCTTTTAAAAACATAAGTGTGAACATGCACTCATAGAACTAACAGTAAGAATAAAACTTCAAACGGATAGTAACACCCATTAGGGGGTTTAGAACCCCGGCTTCTCGCTGTCTAGAGTGACGCCGTCGACGAGCGAGCTAACCGCTACTCTAAATAGGGATCGTGCGCCGCGTGAAACCAGAGATACACTCTCTGCGGTACATTGGGCTAGCCATGTGGCTTTGATACCGAGGCATGTATCTCGTTGTAGCGTTTAAGGGGTCTTCTGGAGTGCAGGCGTTACTTCTTAGTGCAGGGGAAGTAGCTGCTATGGCTGAAAAAGGGGTTAGCGGCCTGTGCTACGATCACTGATCACATACCTTAGGTATATAAACAAAGAGCATGTATGTATAGAGACGGACGTCGCATGGCATCATTAGACTAGAACCTCTGTGCAACAATAGAAGTCATCACATACCCCTACCAGAGATCCTGATAGCCGGAACATGTCATGTCACGCGTGTTGACTTGCGTTGACTTAGCATGCGTCAGTATGCAAGTTCATGTGACTCGAAACCAGATATAGGTGCTTCTAAAGGTGTCCGCTAAATCGTGAGTAATCGCCCCCGGATAATACTAGACGGAGCCGAAAACACCTGGGTGGAAAGGGGGAGGGGAGGGGCGGACTCGACAATACCTACTCTTCATTTGCCTTCACCTCTTCAATATTTGTCTATTGATGATAATAAGCATGATTAGTATGCTAAGATTGTATTATTAGCGTAAATAATCTAATAAGGCAATCGTGGATTTGCTGCCTAGGACTTAGGTACTACTATAAGAGCTTATCTAGAGCGGCTTAGGGAGACATTCGGACTGTAAATGATCATCTAGGGCGTCAAGGGGGCACTCAAAACCTTGCCCCTCTATTCCGCTAGGTGAGAGGTCTACGGTCTATATAACCTAAACGGCCTCGCCTCTAGTTGCCGACGATCGCTTCGCCTTGCCCCCCTCGTTTCGCGTAGCTGTTTCAGATGATCAGGCAATGCATGGGTAAGGTGAGAGCTTAACCCCCGTCCGTCTCCCGCCAGATGACTGAGATCTCGCATGGAGACATGTTTGTATGACGAGTATACACCTACATGATATGCAGGTCCCAGTCTCATATCTGTCGGATGTATGTAGGTCCCGGCTATTCGGTACGCGTCACATGCTGAGAAAGGGGGGGCCGGCATGGCAGTGTGGTCTGGATCATCAGGTGCATTGAGAAAGCAACTGAGACCAATAAACGTAGCCAGACAGATAATATGCTACGTCATGACTTCCGGAAGCAGATGCCGCATATTCAATGATTTAGACACTCGTAGTAGCGCAATTGGCTAATTAAGAGTCGTGTGAGCTAACATACTATAACTGCAAACTTCCTGTTCCCCCTAAGGAAAAACATGCCCCATCTAAGTGATTTCCGTGCAGTGCGAGATGAGATATACTAATGCTGCACATTGAGTTGAGCACTTCTGGTGACTTCGCCCTATTTAGAGTTTACACGAAACTTGAGAGAACATCCGCATAACCTAAATATTGCGTACGCCATGGATTTGCTATACATAGAATAACCTAACTAGGAGTTACTCGCCCTGGTAATCAATTTGTGTATCATGAGTTGTGTCCCCAATCGATCTCGTGAGTTGAAGAGGTTTCAACAAGACGCTCACAAGGAAGATTTGTGAATACTGTCGGAACTATCTCGTCGATATTTTCTAGCTAGGCATACACGAAGGTATTTTTTATTAAATGGCTCCTGTTAAGTTTGTAGAATAGTTAAGAAGTACAATTTGGTACTATAGTAGAACGTTAGGATGTTTTTCTATTCGTAAGAATGTACCCAAGGTGTTAGGAACCCCGTGCTTTAGGAAAGCTATAGAGACTTGTTGTTGCGTGAACGCCTCTTCAATCGCCTTCGTGGGCTAATCTGGTTATGCGTGGAATGCTCTTTGTTGTGCGCTTCCGAGTGTACCTTAACATACGGTATGCCCAAAACGCTCGTTGTGGTGTAAAGGGTCCCGAAACTCCTTAATAGACTAACCTAGACTAGTATCTATCTGGAAAGTTCTTTGTCGTGTGGTTTCGGGCCGTCTGACATATAGTCCGGAGGCTAGCTCAGGAGATTGCGAGATGCCTAGTCCGGCCCCAACGGCGTTTGAAAGATACCCATTAAGAGGTAGTTAGGGTTCAGGGTCTCGCATGTGACTGAGCGAAACTAGGAACGGGTATACTAGAGGGGGTGATGTTTTTGGTATTAGTTTCTCTGTTATGGCTATCTCGTGTGCGTGCGGGTATGTGTCTGTCTTGTTGGTGATATGTCGCGAAATGCTCTGTCAAATTGATCCTTTCCTAGAGACTTGACAGTCACTAGTTAACTCGCATGGTCAAACTTGATAGATAATCTGCACGCAAACGCGGCGGGGGACTGATCCTTCATTACTCTATATCCTAATCAATAATCTATCGGGGTATACGAAATGCAGCATATAAAACGCAGACAAAACTTTTAGTATAACCACACATTACAAGCCGACCACAGACCCTGCCTTCACCTTTCCCCTTTTTACTCCCCTTTTACCTCCCCCTTCCCGGAAACGTCATAAAAGAAATGCCTGGCGAGCTTCGCCCACTGGTATCCATGGACTCGGCATACAACCGATGTATATCGCGGAAACTCTGCTGTGGGGATATCGGTAAATCCTCGGGCTGAGAATCCATATTCGTCTGTGTGTGCCTGCGCGGTCGCGGGTACGATCCGCTCACGCTCATCTTTCTCGGTCGCATCTTCGGCGGTGGCGAGGACAAGGGCGTCGAGCTCTGCGACGATATGGACGGCGTCGAACTGATGGAGGTATCGGAGCCTCTATTACTAAGAGAGAAGACGCTCGGTCGTCTCATCATCCGTCGGTTCTCTTCTTCGTCGAGGCGGAGTCCTTCGCCAAGCTCCGAGAGAATATCTTGAACAGACCGCCGCTTGTCGCCTTGTTTGCCTAACCGCCTCTCCCACCATCTCCGATCGTATTCTGGCGGTGAATAGTCCACGAGTGTGTCGAGGGCCTCTTCTACCTTCTGCAGCTTGTCCTCTTCCAGTTTTAGGGGAAAGTGCTCCGAGGCGAGCTCTAAAAGCGCACCGGCATCGCGCACTTGTCTCTTCTTCCCTGCATCCGATTCGTGGAGTCCACAGGCATCGGCCTTGAAAACGAAGAGATCCGCGAGCGATATGTAGGGCAGCTTCTTGATGTCCGCAACCAGCTGAGCTGAGCTAGGCAAGTAGGGGCAAAGCCACTCCGGCGTAATCTTCACTTCAACTACCCAGCCAGCCGGGTGCCGGTAGAATATGGCTTGCGCTTTCTCGGCGATGAAACCCTTTCCATGGGTGAGAAGGATTTTCTTTACCAGACTTGGCGATGCTGATTTGGTGATGATGAACTCTATACCCTAGAATATCCAGTTAGCATTTCCAAGCCCCATTCTAGTCGTGTGTCCTCGACCTACTTCGCAAGTACCTGGCTGTTCTAGGTACTTCTTGACAGCTAAGTCGCCGATGAGGGCGATCCGGATGTTGGCGAGCCCAGCCACATTTTGCATCAGGTGAACGACCGATAGCGCGGCTTGCTCCAGATCGGCGATGGACGGCCGGGCCTTACCTAACGACGAGTGCGTCATGGTGAGAGGAATGTTGTAAACCGGTACGCCAATGAACAAGCATCCTGATGGCTCAAACAGGCATTTTGGACGGTTTTAAGTCAATTTGGCTAAGGCGGCAGCCTTGGAAACTTAAACCGAGCCTGCTGAATTGGGCTGGTGTTTGGTACCTGACGCGCCCAACTAGGTAAATTCGGCACCTTAAAACAAGGGATATGGCCAATGGGACGCAGGGATCGGCCGTGTTAATGATATTAGTCTTACCTCGTTTGTACCCTGAGGGCTGATTGTTCCCCCTTTCCCCCCCCTGTAATAATGATTATCATGACTGTCAGACGATCCTCCGAGGACGATCGCAAACCGCCCCAAGTCCTTGAGGAGCGTGCAATAAAAATTTTCTGTGCCTAGAAATAGATAACGCATTGGACATTCCGTCGCATTTTGCGACAGTTTGATTGATGACAGAAGGACGGGCTGACGTATCGTCGCTCAGGGTGGCTGGCTCGGGAAATGAACAGACCCGCCGAGACCAGGACCAGCCGCGCAAGTTGGACACCAGCTCGCAATGGGGCTTACAAAAAACACGCCGAACGACAACAAATAGTGTACCCGGTCCGGAGGATGCGGATGACACGCTTCATGCACACAATTGCGAGAGAGAGAGACACTGCCAGTCATCTCTCTACATAGTATCCAACCCTCAAAAATTTTCGTATTAGGAATCGATATATTAGCTATCATATCCCAAATCCATTCTCAATCTTGAACCGTCTGTGCGCGAGTAAGTAAGGAGGTAACCGAGATAAAGTTTTCTGCAAAGGGTAAATGTGCGACATAGCAGTCCTTGAGTCATACTATAGGTACTGGTAAGACTATAACATTTCCAGGTGAAACATGCCGTCGAGCTTCTTTTGCGAGCAAACATGTGCTATACCCCTTTATTCGAACGCCGTTGGTCCTCCGGAACCGACTCCGGGGCCCTCTCTCTTACTGTGCCTCGGTACACTTAAAACATATACCACTCGGCCGCTCTGTATTAGCGATACACTAAGACGGCCTCAACGTAAGTACTTGACTCATTGGGCATAGCAAGCCTCGTCTTATCGGCGCCCATCGCACGAATAAAATTGATTTTCGTCTCATAAAGATAGCTTAGGTATACACACAGGCGGGTGCCCCGACTGTGTTCCTTACTTTTTCAATTGTCTATTCAGGTCGCCGTGTCACCGTTGTCGTCATCAATAAGTTGAGGCGAACTTTTGTGTTCTACCAACTGAGAAACTGTCATCGCGAAAAAGAGTCGAGCAATTCCGGACGAACGGTTCGGGCTCTGATTACAGTAGTGTACTTAGATGCTTTCGCCTATGGGGATCCGGTGAAGGTAAATGAGCGCTTTGGCCATAAACAGGGATTATGACAGCTACATCTATCAGCTATACTATAAACCGGGGGGTATCCTCGCGATGAGCATTCAGCGCGTCAATTAATTTGTGATGTATAAAGACCCGGTGCCTGTAATCAGTTGAAGGAATCCAAGCTAAGAGATGAGAGAGAGAACCTTCGCTTAATATTTGGTCAAGAACTGCCCAGTCTGGATGAGTTCGTTCATGAACGTCTCAATGAGAACTTACGCGCATGTCATCTGTAAGTACGCCCGGGCAGCCCCGAGCTTAGTGGAACGGGAAGCTAAGAGAGGTTAAAACCGTTTCACGAGCTTACTTAGACTGAGGCGACCAGCGTAGGCTGTACTACTATTATAGTGTACCCCTACTTAGGTTAAAGGATCTGGGGTAGGTATTGTTGCGGAAGGTAACTGGTCACAGTGTATTAAACCATACCTCATACCTCTCACGAAGACCCCCAAGTCGCTTACTCGATTGCCTCTACAACACCAAGACTACGTTACAGCGTCGCTTAACAACGATCATAGAATTCGACTTGGGGTGCTCTAATGTTTCTATTACATTGGGCGAGATGTTACGTGTCAATAGGTTGGAATTTAGCCGGGATTGGACGACCGTAGTGGTAAGTGAATTGCGTTGCGTTTTGTCGTCTCCAAAAGCGCTTCAATATAACTGCTCGTCTAGGTTGACGTAACCGCGGTGTAAAACTAAATTGGTATTGGTCATAAGAAGAGACATCTCACCACCCGCCCGTCAAGGAGCCGCTCTATATTGTGATTCATCGATTGACTTACGTACCGTCAACATCGCCACTGCATCTGAACTCGAGTTGTAGAGGATAACCTCGTGGTGGAGCAATGTTCAACCAACTGACTCCCGCATGAACATATGGCATCCAGACTGAACGCTTTAGCCGACTCAGTTACACTAACCGATGTCGCATCGTTCTATTCAATACGAGGTCTGCACTACTCTCCAGCTCACCTGCGATGCTACAATAACTATTGTGCAATCGGTCGTGATTGGGCCGCATAACCGAACCTTTTGGGTGAATTGCTATGGAGCGGCGAAATAGCAGAATATATATTCATGTCGATAATCCCACAATGGCTGTCATGGATTACCCGTTACGGTCCTCACTAGCCCCTTCTCCCACGTGTTATTCAGTTCGAACGATCATCTAAAAGCCTAGCGTGCGCTTCTACAAATTGGGCTCATAACAATGAAGAGCTTCTTGACCCTCATCGCCTGGCCGGCTGCGGCGAGAGCACTAACCACACCCACCGGGCCGTTTTCTGCTGGGGCGTGGAAGATTGCGATGGGTACCGATGTCTTTTTCGCTGGCACTGCGATCAACGCCAGCGGTGGCAAGTTCTATATCAACAGGGACACCAGCACCTACTGTCCGGATGGCGTCTCGGGCTTGGACTGCTCGGCGTACTCGGGGACGGAGACCACGCTTGTTATAGGTAACGGTACTACCACAATGTCTCTGGAGGTCAGCGTGCCCGGCGGCCAGCAAGGTAAGTACCCCAATCCGGTTTATGTATGCCGAGACTCTGGACTCAACCAGCCCACTGACCCGGCCCACAGTCTACGTAGCTCCGGATGGCACGCTGTCCTACACCCAGGCACACTCTGCTGCCATACCACCGGGTTCTACTGTGGTCGGGTTTTCGCGGCAACGGAGCGAGGCATTTGGTGCGCCGGTATACCTGTACAGTGCCGGTTTGTATTGGTATCTGTGCCCTGTGACCGAGGGCGCGCCAAGAGAGAGGACCTACCAGATCTTCGCCGCAAACAACAGCCCGGAGGGTTGCTATGGCACGCAGATCAGGACATACGGTCCGGAGCCGGGCTCCGTTTGGCAGTATGCCTGAATGAACTTTATTGTTGGAGAGGTAGCAATGCCGCATACAGAATTCAAATTATAACGTTACCACGACTGGCATATAATATAAAAGCAGGCGAGACTCCTCGATTCCAATACATATCTGGAAATTTGTTCGTCACATTCTTGAATAATGATGCGTTTGTATAAATCATTTTACCTGCGAGGTTGCTCTTAGGGCATGCGGTTTCCCCGTATGGCGGGGCCGCCTCAAGTGCCGGCCAGCACTATATACATAGGTATTTTTGGTATCTAAGCGAGATTCCAGGTGAAGTATCGTCGTCGAAACATATCATGCAGCGTAGAATAGCGTAGCGATATGCATTAGCAGAGGATGGGATGATGTTCTAACCTGGGGGCGATCTACTGGCGCCTATAGATTATATCGTAGTTCTGCTTCTTTACCCCTAAAAGGCCAATCCATCCAATATGACGGGCACTTTCCGAGCGGGTGCTCTTTCATATATTACCTATGTAGGAGGGCCGAGGCTTGATTCGTGTTAAAGATGGTAGATAGCGGCGTTTACACTGTTTGGTATGCATTTACTAACCACTGTGTGCGAAATGATCTCGCTGCCCAAGGCATATCAATATATAAAAAACTAACACTAAGAAGCTATCGGCGTCATGTTCCCCAGGGACTCGTGATATTCTTCGAGTGACTTGCACACCTATCTAGTAAGGGGGCTGTGTCCATCAACGAACAACATCGACCAGCGCGTGATCAAATTGCACTCAAATCTTACAGCAACGATGATGCTGCTGAACTTCACAGCGACATTGTAACTTTACCTTAGCACCTGATAGCTATAGTAGCTAGAGATAGACCACTGACCGAGTCTTATGTATCTTGTCTATGAAGAGCAGGCGCGGCAACGCATCCGTTCCTGACTCACAAAATAAACAGGCAGCTCCTTTTACATGAGTAAAACAACACTACATTGAAGCAGGCGCCCTGAAAGACCTCATACTCGTATCGAAACTTCCCATGGAGGCGAAGAGCTGTGAACGACCCTTATTTCCTTCCATTAAACGCCACTCCCGCCATCATCATCTGAGATCACATTCTCATAACCAGGAAGGGCCAGAAAAAGACGGGATGGACATGATAGGTGCAGCCCCGGTGTCAAAAGCAGCCGTCTGGCTAGTTCTCTGGAACCTCGTCCCGACAGACGATGATCCTATTTTACTCTTTAAGAACAGGATATATATGTAGCTGCAACAGCCAGCCGTACATCCATCCCAGTATAATTCGAAGAAGGGCCTCTGAAAGCTGCATCACAATCATCCAGCCAACCCACACAGGTCCTGTCGACGCTCATTTATTCAACTACACCACCCGCTATTACTATAGACTCTAGCACGAGTGCCATCAGAACAAACCCGGATAACCTTCATCAAAGGAAGCCAGCTCATCCACCCCAACAGCGGCAACGGTACCCAAACAGCGCGGACATCCAACATGGCGCATTTCACGATGTGGGAAGCATTAGGTTTGGGGATGCTCGAAGACTTCTTTCAGGTCAGCGCAACCCAAGAAGAAAAAGTCGACGAGCCCTTATTAGTCCCCATCACAGGCCCTCAACCGCCGGGCCCGGCGTTGCTCGCGTCAGGGCGCGACAGCGTGACCGGACCGCACGGCGTCTTCAGATACATACCGCACCGGCCCCCCGACGACGAAGTCCTCACGCACGCACAGCCGTTCCCCTTTTCCGCCCCGGCTCAGCGGCCCGGGATCTTCCGTCTGGAGCCATGCATGGAGACGGCCGTCCCGCAACCAGGACTACCATCCCGCGAAAGCAGCAACGGCCCAGAGCGAAGCCACGTTTCCGGCAACGACTGGCCGCAGGCCAGCAATGAGGGACCACCTCCGCTGACGACGGGCTGGCGAGACCTGCGAGGTTGGATGGTGCCTTATCCCGGGGCGCAGGACCCCAACCAGGGACCGACGCATCGATGCCCGTCCGTGACCCCTTCAAGTACCCCTTCGGAGACGTCTGAGACGATTATATGGAAGCCGCGAGGCGATGGCTGGTGGTGGGCTGGCGATGGCTGGGGGTCAGAGACCAAGAGCGAAACTAAGACAGAAAGAACCCCGCCGAAACCCCCGCCGAAACTTACCCAGGGCCTCACGATGGCTCGCGCAACAGCAGGGAGGGACAAGATCATCGGACTTCACAGGCTGACGCCGACACTGCCGCGCATCCAGCCCCGCGGACCCGCGCGCGGCGACCAGGAACCGTGGGTGATGATGGATCGGCCGGTGTTTCCGCCACCGGGGCGGCAGTACCCAGAGCTAACCATGCCTAGGCCACCGAAACCGTGGCGTGACGACGGGCATGAGGTGAGGGCATATGGGTTATTTGAACCGATCATCTGGGACCGGGGCAAGAAGAGTCACGACATATGGTTTTATCGTGATCTCCGGCGAGAGATCTATGCGAGAATACTGGACGAAGGCGAGTTTTCTTCTGATGCTGATTTGGATCAAAGGTTGGTGGAAGCGTATGGTACAGGGGGCAACAAAATTCCGAGCCTCTGTGCAGAACCGCGTTCTGGCCGAGTCAATCATCGGGGAGAAATGTTTTATCACTTATAAGCGTCATTTAAGCTTGTTCCTGTATGGGATACACATAGCGAAGGGGTAGTTGAGAGCATAAAGTAGAGAGTATAGGATAGATAACTAAAACGATACTACTAGTTTCATGCTAAATCGCGCCGATTCTCCTCTTAAAATTCTTCATCATGATACTCACTCTGTAGGTTAGGATCGCGTAAAGCGGCTGTTGTATGTGTTTCCGACAATTGGTCGAATTAGTCTATTGCGTGAGCTTGCATCCACCAGTCGCCCTCATTGCAACGATATGAGGAAAGCTACAAGTACAATGGAACATGATCATCACCATCGGAGACGATGGATACATCATCATTATCATGACCTTTCCCGCCCCTTTCTTTCCCTAGCATCCTATTCATGTTGGAGCAATGAGGCATTCTTTCCTGTCTGTTCCTATTAATTTCGTAGAAAAGAACGAACATACTGAAGAGAAGCGAGTTAAGAATTCGCTTTAACATAGTGACCTGTGCAATTGAGTTCTCGTAGCTTGGGAGGTCGTTATGGATATGAGCGTGTTTCCACCATGGTAAAGCTGACGAAGAGCATATATTTACCTAGTCGGATCTGTGCTTACGAGGAACCGTAAATTACCTCGGTTCCAGGTCTATACAAGCCGTCATAATCAAAGAAAAGACGTTATTGATTCAATCGGTGAATAATGATTAAGACATTAAGTTCTCGCCTATTCGGTTGGCGTATAGGTGGATAGAGTACTGGTAGCCATGTAGTGTGACTTGACCTCAGAGTGAATTGAGGATTGTTTCTGGTTTCTCGCTAGCGCAGGTAAAAAGGTTGATGTGATGGTCGCCCCGAGCGGCGCATCCCAATATCATTCGATGCGGGTGAAATGCCGTCGTAGCGATAGGGGCACCACGATTCTGTTGCAGGAAACTTGAGTAGGGCTCCATCCGAGAAAGCTCGTGACCATCGAGGTTGAATACTTTGACAGTATGGGCAGATGTACCGCTAAGTGAAGGGTCAGTACGGATCCTGGTCTGTGATAGATTGCGGTACTTACACCGAGAAAACAGGTAAATGCTCATGTGTACTAGCCGTTCTCAGCGTATCACGCGAGGCCTGGATAACACGAAGAGGGTTGTCCATCCGGATGTCCCAGAGCTTAACCTTTCCGTTACGGCTAGCGGAAAGGAGTTCTCGCTGGCCGCCACGCTGCATATGTACATTTCGTATCCACTGCCTGTCAGAATCATCTTTCCATTTCTTGACCATTGATTCCTGGGGTCGCAAACGGGTGTCAAAGACTCGCACTGCTCCATCACCGAAACCAGCGACGAATATGTTGCCGGTCATTTGGTCCGAAGTAAGTGATGTGACACACGAACCCGACCGAGCAGGAATATCCGCTACGCATGTCTCGGATGCTGCAGCCCATACCCTAATCACACGGACGTCCCCTGCGACAAGAACTCTCCCTGTGACCTGTTGCCAGTCAAATACCATACCAGAATTGACGTTGCTTGGAACCATGTGGGTTAACGCTCTCCAGGCCGAAGCAAGTTCAATGGTTTTGGCAGAATCATAGTTTCGGTAGATTCTTAGTACACCATCGGATGACCCGGTCATCAAGAATGCAGTGTCATCCTCGTTGATGAATTTCATGTCACTAATCTTCGATCCCTCAGGGTTGCCGTTGGAAAATCGATGTAACCTGTTCTGTTTTTTCCAATCCCACACATAAACGGTGTTACTGTCGTCGGCAACTGCTAGGTGGTCTTCAAATTGATGGAACGTCATTTTCGCCGGTTGAGCACCGTTATTCATGATACAGAGCTGGTTGTTCCACTTGTGACTACCTGCATATTGTTTTTGGGGTTGCGTTTCTCTCAAGATAGCTTCATTGCGGGACCGTCTCCAAAGACGTTCATTGTAATCCGTACTGCCAGGTTCTTCAGCCTCACTGGGTTTCATTTGTGGTTCGCGGAAATACTCGATGGACCAGTCCAAGAAGGTGCTCTTCAGCGGCAGCGAAGGTGGCTCATCCAGATTGCGAGCTTTGAAAACACCAGACACTGGCTCATTAGCCACATGGTAATGAGCTGGAATGTATGCTAGATCGTTCTGCTCCGGAGGAGCAGTCCAGTCAGCTGGGTATCGGAGCTTCTGGGGCAGGTTCCGGGTGATATCAGGAGACGACAGTGGAGTTGCGTTAGCCAACTTATCATCACTACCCCATATGGTTGGTAGCTGGAATAAGAGGCTAGCAGTTCTTTTCAACAAACCGGGAGAGGGTTCAGGTTGGGTACTATACGAAGTGACAGCACCAATCACGCTGTTGCGTGAGGTGGACGATTGCTTCTTGTGATTTCGAGCTCTCTGAGCCCGCTTGTGAATTTCATCAGCTAAGACTTGGGCCTGGAAACCAACAGTGGAATTTAGTAGTGCGTTGTGCACATAATCGACAATGATTGTTGCATCTCGTTGGACTTCGGGGTGGGGATCAACAGTCAAAACAAGAATATGCTTCCAACAAGCTGCAAAAACCGTGTTGAAAGATAACCCTTGAACGGCCATCTTGTAATCTATGCCATCATCACTACGGGGATGCTTAGTGTACTCCTTCTCCTCCAGCAATTGCTCGAAGGCTGCGACCGTGAATTTGTTTTCGTAGCGAAGTACGAAATTAGATAGGAACACTAGCAATTCTTTTCGGACGAGTGGGCTTCCGTCATTAGCCACGTCAAGTAGTGTCCAAGCAATGGATTCTTCTATTCGGGCCACTTCGTCAGTTAGATCGGGTATGCCCAAGAAAGTCGTCATCGCATGGACAACCGCTGCTCGGACTTCGGGGGTGGAGTCTTTGGTCAGCGTTGACAATTTCATTGGAGCATTCTCCCTAATGCCTCTCCATTTTGCATCAGGAAGGTCATGCCATAGCTGGCTAATGCAGAGACAGGCCCATTGTCGAAGCAACGAATTCTCAGCGTTGTTGAGATGGGTTAAGCAGTAAGTCATGACGTCGGTTTGATTGCAAACAACTTGGCCAGGCTTGTATCCCTTGCATAGCATTGCGAGTACAAATGCGCACATTGCCTTGTGCTCGTCGATGTTAGAGACTGGCAGGGCTTCGGACGGTTTGAGAATGGCCGCAAAATAGTTATAGCCGCTGTCCTTTATCAGGTCTGGTTGACAGGTAATGTCGACAGCAAGAACACGCGTCCAGATGAAGACCATGACTGGTTTCAGCTCCGACGCAGCTGATTGCAAAAGCTTAAGAACGTAAGGGAAGATACCGATGCTCAGGGCTAGCTGAACCGCCCAGGGACCTAAATCCAAGAACCTACCTAGCAAAATGAGAGCGCGAACGCGGTGTTGCTGACTCAGCAGCACCTGGAGGACGACAGGAAGCTGCTCCGGTGGCTTTTGCAACAAGGCATCGCCCCGACCGAGGTAAACTTCGAATGCAGTAAGTTGCTCAGCGAAGAAAGTCGAACTCTGATATTCGTATTCAATGCCTTCGCTTTCCTTCTTTTCTAGCATCGGTAACTGAGCCAGGGCCAGATCAACTGCAAGGTCCCAGCTTTCCCATAGAGGATGCTGATGGGTGTCAGGCAGTGCTGGATACGATTGAGGATGGCATCCGTAGACCATCATGATTCTCTGAGCGAGAATAAAATTGCGAAATAGAGCAGCGACCATCAGGTCTTGCCGGAAAAACTTGCGGAAAAGCTGTCGAGGTAAAGAGGTCCATGCAATAGTGTCGGTGATGGCGGTGAAAATCCAGTTCAGTTCCCCGAGAGGGGTCCGGCGTTCTTGCAATCGGCCAGGGAGCTTTTTAGCTCGCTCTGGCGTTATATTTGTCTTCAAAGGATTCTGCAACACGAAGAACCACAATGCCATCTCTATCGGTGTTGTAAGACACGCCGTGAATAGGTCGGCGGGTAGCAGAGGGTTTGTCGGGAGGTTCTCCTTCACAGCACAAGCTGCCAGATGAAGATACGAATCGAACTTCACTTTCTCGTAGTTCGGGTCCGCGGCCGCAGTGGCTTCCTCTTCATCCTCGTGTTTCTCTACGAAGCGGTGATAGTTGTTAAGAATATTACCGGCTTCCGAGCAATCCCAGACGAAGACAGTGGGGGATTGCAACCACAGCTGAAGGTCATATAGTGATATTGGAATATACTGAGTATAGTTTTTATTAAAAACCCATATCTCACCAGATGCCGTTGGCTTGGGCACACCATGGCCGTTGTAATGTAGCAACACTCGTTCGTCCTTCGCGTTCCTCCGGAGGGACATGCAAAACTTCTTGGTCTCCTCGATGGAAGGATCGAGGTATTGCTTGTATCGTGTACGGACAGATATATTCTCGTACTGCGCCTGAAGAGACTTTCCAATGCTCTCTAAGGCCTTTGGAGCTGGTGGCACGAAAGGATCCTGCCAGGCCTCGAGTTTGGCTCCCGGATTGGTTTTCAGCTGATCAGGTGGTTCAACCCCAATGTTGAGACACACAGCAAGAGCAGCTGAGACGGTTTTTAAGCGATCTCTCATACGCCAGTCCTCGATTTCGTAATGTGGCGCCTTGGGCTGCCCAGTCGTCTCGTGGCGCTTGTCGGTGAAGTACATGTACCAATTCTAATCCAAGTTAGTGATGTTCCAAATATTCAAGCAACCAAGCGTATTAGCTGGGCCGTCTAAGAAGGACTTAGACGTCTGCGATATGCCGAAGATATGGCACACCACCGACGAGAAGAGCTGGCGTCGAGATCGGGGGTGGTTATGGGCCACAACATGTCAGAAACTGCCAAGTGCAGGCTGGTTGCTCAGAGCCTCGACGATAATGCCAAGAATTTATATGACGACAGAGAATCAGGTTCACTCACACTCGCTAATTGTGTTATGATGTCTTCAGACTGATAGTGATCCTCGAACCCATGTCGTGCGCCCCATTCATAAATCTCGTCCTCAACAAGTTCTGGTTCGTCACGCCTTACGAGATAGTCGCTCTTGGATCGTAGCAGGGGCGGCTTCGGACGTTGGGAGCGGCCATGTGCGCCATCATCATGCGAGGTGATGATAGAGAGTTTCTTCTGGCTGGACGGCCGTTCGGTTGCCCTACGGTCGGAATCGCTACTGTCTGCGGCACTATCCGATCGACCGTTTATCAGTTCAGCCTCCCGCGTCCTTAGGGGCTGGACAGCATGAGAGCCATCAAGCCCGGCGGTAGGCATGCTACTGGGATGTGAGCGCGAGGGCATAGTAGTCGCGGGGTCTGGAGTGTCGCGTGTCGATCGCTGCGTGGGTTGACTTGGCGAATATGTCACTGGAGGGTGGGCGGTATTTTCGGCGTAGTAGGCGGATGACGAACTACCTTGGGGGCCAGGCGCGGCCGACGAGGCGGCCAACACCTGCTGCTGTTGAGGATATGCGCCTTGGTGATAATGATGCGCTGTGACGGCCGTCATGGCGAAGACTGCTGCGCTGGCAGGCCGCAACACGCAAGTGCACACACGGCCTGGGAGGTACGAGGTGTAGTTGCTTGGTTAGTAATCCAAGCTAGAACGGCGGCAACCTATCCCTGGGCCAGTCCGGGTTCAGGTCCAGACGCATGAGGCGACGGCCGCGAACAATGCTGGGAAGGATCCGGGGAAGCGAGGGAGAGAGGGAGGGAGGCAGGTAGAAGAAGTGCCGTGTCTCGCGATCCAGAGAAGGGCTAGGACGTAGATGTCTCGCTGGTTAGGCAGGTCAGGCTGAGCCGAGTCAAGTCGGTCTGAAGGTTTGAATATCCGTCCGTCGTCAGCTCGCTCCCCTTACCTAGGTACTGTATCGTACACACTACCTACCTAGACCACCTAACCTACAGTAGTAGGCTAGGGAGGACCTGGTATCTCTGGGCTGACCTGTCAACTGCGACTGTATGTACAGTACCATGTATGACATCGACTAGGTAGCCTTAGGCACCAGCTACGTAGAACCTCATAGGACCGGATGAGGAGGGACGCGTATGAGTTGGTGGTACCTACAGGCTACTGGTAGATACCTGAGGTAAGTAGGCAGAGTCACTTCAGGGTCTCAGAGCACACGTCAGTGTGAGTTGCACTGCAGCAGCTTCTAACCCAGAGACCCAGAATCAATGTGGGGCCTTCAGCCCGCCCGTCCAATGGGGCCGGGGGAGACCGGCTGAACATGGTAGCTGTCGCACTGAAGTCGGTGTAATCGGGCCATTGATGATGAGTACTTCGTACTGCCATACAAGTCCTCTACAGATGCTACTATCTCTAGCGGGTTACAAGGGACACAAGAAGTCAAGCCGTCTAACACTACCAAATCAACACCTCACATTTTCTTTGTTTGCTGGCCAAACATGGATGACTGTAAAACCACAAACTTGAGCCTCAACCTCCTTCATCAGATTGAATATGTAATTATGTATATATATATATATGCATCTGAGGATACTACATGCGATGAAATATACAGGAGGTATGAACTTTAGGTCTGGACCAATCTAGATTTTGGCATGTCTTTCAGCCTCAGAAAATCTGTCCAGAGTCTCACGCCAACAACGAAAACACCCTTCTCCTTTGGTCCGAACTTAACTAGCTTTACCCCATGTCACGTATTACTGACATGATTGTTGAGATGAAGTGCGGCACTAACCCAGCAGTCAATCGATGGAAATGCCCTGCCAACATGGGATGACATTGCGAGAATCTAAGGGCTTCTCAAATTGAATGTAAGTAACAAAGCCAATGCTATTTATAAACGTGGCGAACTACCAACAAGTCAGAAGAATTATAGTGTTGCTAACGAGAACGTGTGATGCCGATTTAGGAGTTAGGTTGCTCTGGATATGTTCATCTTGTTACTGGCTGAAGTTGTCTGCTTACAGCCACTTATATATACATATACCACTTATACTGGGATGGAGAATGCACTTGGATGCGACAGTTTCTACCGAATTAGACTCACTTTTGTAAGTAAAGTAAGGATGGATACCAACAGGGACATTTTCGTTTCCTTTAGGTGGATTTTCTATTATCCGAGGTCGCTCGTGTGTGCTTATGTTGTAGGTCAGGCAGCCTCCTCAGTTGAACGTTTTCCTCGTCCATATAACGACGTGCAGTACTCAGTAGGTAAGAGAGCGAAACTGGGACGATACATATACTATAATCATGAGATACCAGATACCGACAAGATTGATAGGCGATACCGGTTACGTAAGTCGTGTCTATTCCAACTTTTATGGCCTATAGCTTTCGGGCCATAATGATAACCTTATATGACCGGGAGGCGTGTCAAAGTGATAATGATGCAACCTCATGTTGGACCCCTCGGATAGGTTGGTGTAACCTGGTCAATGACACGCAAGACCCCGGCAATTTTCTAGGTCGATATTCCGAATCATGCGTACCAGTCAAACTCAACTATTGGAGCCCATGCAGGGAAACTACACAATTGCGTGTTGTAAAACGTTTGTGCCTGTGGACGAAATAGGTAGAAGTTTAGAACCATTAGAAAGATAGAGTAAACTTGGCCTCATGAGCACTTAGGTAGACTACACTACATGTATGTACCGTACCTACTCAGGTTCGGACTCAGCGAGAGACAAAAGCTTCACTAGCTAGTATGGTGGTCTAACTCTATCTTACCGACTGTGGACTGTCGAACCATCACGTGGATTCATGGTTCCGTGCGGTGATGGGCGACCTATAACAGACAACGTGGTGGGCTGGGAGACTTAGTATGAAGCTAGAGGTGTTCAAGTCCTGTTCCTGCGTTAGATTCCACCTTTTAACATTCTCTAACCTGCTGGCTTAGTACTATGGGACTTTGTCTCGGTCAGTTGAAGGGCAAGCGTGGATTTCAATGGACTCGGGTATCGCGATAACTGTGCGATCACGATATCAGTGGATGGAAAAAGATCTGTCAAGGGAGTAGGTAATAGATACGCTGTATGCGGTATACTACGTACTATGCCATGTAGTATAGTCGACGGCCATATCCATTTTGACAACCTGAGACGTTCCCTTGTAATTTGTCGGGGGTTTAATAATAATATTTTTTTTTCTGCCCTTAGCTCTCCTACAGTTTGGCTCAGCCTTTCCCCTGCCACCAACTCCATGAGATGGTGGATCTGCAGACCCTCCAAGGTAATTACTGCACAATACGCACCGAACTTAGGCGCTAACCATTTTCGTAGCAACCTCAAAGGCGCGGATCCAATCACAGCTGGCCAACTCTGGGCTAAGAGGGAAGGTATCTGCAAGGAGCGCAACGTGCGCTCCGTATTTAGATGGGGTAGCCCCCTGATTCCCGGCCCCCGAAAATGGGAATTCCACACTCAACCCAGCTAGGTAGGTGGAGGCAGACGGACAGACAGGCTAGCACATTGTTACACTACGCTAGGTACGCTCCCTAGGTACTGTAGGTACGGCATCGCTGTACCTAACTTCCAGGTTGTACTGTACTGTAGGCTGTAGCGCATTCATTCAACCTTCAAAAGTGCGAGCGACAGGGACCGTTGCACACTATACCCGCTCACTATTCGACCATCTGGGCACTGTTCCCTTCCAAGGTGCCGCCGCTGACTTTTGGGAAATTTGTCGCAGCGCAATCCCCAACCAACCAACCTCGTTGCCGACCTCTCTCCTAACTTTGCCAATCCTCACGATCCTCCCATCCCACCTCTTAATTTCCATTTTGTTTTGCCGCGCAAGGTCGGACCAGAGCGACTCACCGGCAGCACACGACTGAGCATGACCAATTAATGAACCGATACCCTACTCCTCGCCGCTTTTGAACCGAAACGGCATCTGGTGCTCTGCCCACAGCATTCGAGAGTCTCCCACTTGTTTTCCCATTTGCGGCAAACGACCACTCACACGCCTGCTCTGATCTGCTCGCATTGTCCTGTCCTCGCATTGCTTGGTCTCGTGATTGCGACTGCGGGAGCGTTGACACGGGGGCGTCCGACACTCGGTCTAGACGGGAACCAATAATACACAGCTTGAACTCGAACTCGTACTCGACTGTCCAAACCCTGCCAAATACTGTACGCACCATTAGGTATCGTGCATTCGCCTCCCAGTTCAAAGTCCAACCTCGCAGTTGTCCAACCCAACCATCCTGGTTCTTTCGTTTCCCTTCGTGTTCCATCAATCAATCTCCTATTACGTATCCTGCCGCCTCTAGACACTGGCCAGGGTTGACTTGATCGACATCGTCCACCTTGGACCCCCGTTTTCACAAGGTAGATAGTACGCCTTGACTCGACAGATTGCTGAGGTCCCGATTGGGGATCCGGCATTGGTTCCGACATGGCTTTTCTTTTCAAATCGAAGAAGAATCAGGATAGAAACGTATCAAGTCGAGATGGTCCTCCTCCGAATGCCGCCCAGAGTCCGGCGGCGCGCGTAGCGAGAGACGAGAAACATTCACGATCCACCCCTACGGGGAGCTTGCATTCCCTGGACGAGGCCGGCGGAAGTCCCGATGTCGAAAAATACGCCGCTCGGCGGGCTGCTCAGCAGGACCAGCCGCAGCAGACGCAACCTCCACAGCAGATGAGTGATCTACCCGTAGGTTCCATGTGCCTTGGCCGACTCCTTGTGGCTGGCTAACATGTTTTCTCAGTTCCGTAATGCACCTCAACAGAATGTGAACACGTCGTTATATCCATGGTCGCAACGCCGGTTGACCTTTACCTCGAATGTCCCTAGTCCCTTTCCACGATATGGCGCTGCTGTCAATTCCGTCTCCTCCAAAGAGGGCGACATCTACATCATGGGTGGTTTAATAAATAGCTCGACTGTCAAGGGAGACTTGTGGATCATCGAAGCTGGTGGCAACCTATCATGCTATCCTCTTGCAACTACCGCCGAAGCTCCCGGCCCGAGAGTCGGCCATGCATCTTTGCTAGTCGGCAACGCATTCATCGTCTATGGCGGAGACACGAAGATTGATGAGACCGATATCTTGGACGAGACTCTCTACCTACTCAATACTTGTATGTGTTCATCCTCCATTCTGTTGCTATCGTGTGCTCCCCCCTTTCCTGTTCGTCGCTATCTGTCGCCACGAGTAGCACAAACTAATTCTTGTAGCCACGAGACAATGGTCCAGAGCATTACCAGCTGGGCCACGACCATCGGGCCGGTACGGACACTCACTAAATATCGTGGGATCGAAAATCTACATTTTTGGTGGCCAGGTTGAGGGGTACTTCATGAATGATCTTTCTGCATTTGACTTGAATCAATTGCAGATGCCGAATAATCGATGGGAAATCCTAATCGAAAGTTCGGAGGTAGATGCGCCACCAACCGGAAAGGTGCCCCCTCCGCGAACCAATCATTCTATGATTACCTATAACGATAAGATGTACCTGTAAGTGACCCAGATACTAATCTTATCGATGTGTATATGCTAATCCTGACAGCTTTGGTGGTACAAATGGCCAGCTTTGGTTTAACGATGTTTGGTGCTATGATCCCCCTGCGAACACGTGGACCCAGTTGGACTGTATTGGCTATATACCATCACCGCGGGAAGGTCACTCCGCTGCGCTCATAGACGACGTAATGTATATTTTCGGCGGCCGTGGTAAGGTTGGCGACGATCTCGGAGACTTGGCGGCCTTTCGGATTTCCTCGCGCCGTTGGTATACCTTCCAGAACATGGGGCCGACGCCCTCCCCGCGGTCTGGTCATAGCATGACTGGTGTGGGAAAGTCGATTGTTGTTATTGGAGGAGAACCGAGCTCCGATACGAACCAAGTCAACGACCTTTCGCTAGTTTACGTTCTTGATACGACTAAAATCCGCTATCCTAATGATGCGCAAATACAGTCTAATACACAAAAATTGCAGCAGGCAAGGAGACCTAGCGGCGAATCGGCTTCGGGTCGCGGGCCATCTTCTCGGGAGGGCTCAACTGGACCAGACCCCAGGAGACTTCCCGGCGGTCCGGCGAGCCCTACTAGCAGGGGGGCGAGCGGAGCGGATATGAGCGGACCGCCTCCTATCAGCAACGGCATCTCGAAACTTCCACGGTCAGCAGGAACTTCGACGCCCTCTGGGCCACCACCGCAGGGACAGCCCCCACGACCAACTGTTGACACGAATAGCGCAAATCGACGGATACGAAACACTTCGATCGAGAGGATAGAAAGAGATGTTATTGGGGCTGCGTCAGCTTCTGTAACCAGCCTCACGCAGTCACCTATCTCCCGAGAAGGCATCAAAGAAGAGAGCCCAACTACCAATGGCCGCAGGACACCGAATCAGCAACCCAGAAGCGCTTCGAGAACAGACAATACCGTTGCCGATGCCTCTAAGCCTAAGGCGTCCCGACAAGCTCGCGGCCAAGGTTCAGTCGACAGCAGTACTGAACCAGCCCTTAAAAGTGTCGCGAACAGGCCTTCTTCGCCTCCGCCGCCATCCCGCCAAACAAGTAATCTTTTATCACGAAGAGTTTCCAATAGAAACTCGCAAACCGTTGCGTTGCTCAAGGAACTGGATACCGTACGCAATCGAAATGCATGGTATGCCTCAGAGCTTGAGTTAGCCCGTAAATCGGGATACACATCAAATGCCACGCTTAGTCCCGCGCTTGAGGGACGAGCAGCCGAGACATTCGATGACGAAGACAAGCCTCTGATTGAAGCACTCCTAGCCATGAGACAAGAACTGGCGAACGTTCAGAGTTCCGTAGACAAGCAAGCTATTCTAGCGGCGAAACAGATTGCCGACGCTGAAAGGCAACGTGATGCTGCAATTCGAGAAGCTGTCTATGCTAAAGCGAAGATGGCTGCTCATACTGGGAATGCAGTGGGCACATCACAGACTGAGACGGAACGTGGTACCGACACCAGCGAGCACGGCGCCGAAATGAGCCGGAAGCTTGCTGCAGCCTTGAATTTACAGAAGGAATTCCAAAATAATCTGTCGCGGGCTGGGTCCGACCTCACGGCCGAGAAACGTGCACGCCAGCTTGCTGATGAGACTTTGAGTGCAACACAAAAGCGGATGGCAGAGCTGGAATCGTATAAACAAGAAACTTCCTTGGAGATTGAGAGACTCAGGGCCGAGTTGCATATAACTCAACGTGATGCTCGGGAGCAGTCTGTCGTTACAAGTGAAGCAGTTGCTACTGCCAAGCTCTTACGCATCGAAAAAGAGGAGTTCGAGGCCAAGTATAATGAGGCTGCTGGGAACAACAAAGAAGAAAACGATACGTTGGAATCTTTGCGCAAGGCTGTAGCCATATCAACTGACATGAGGAACCATCTTGAGCGAAGATATGACGAGGAACGATCTCAACGCGAGGCTACCGAGTCACAATTAACTCAGCTTAAGACAGAGCACGAGGCACGAACAGCTGAATTAGTCGTGGTTACTCAACGGTTACGGGATACCGAAGAGCTTGCCGAACGTAACGCGGCCGAGGCTCAGGCTCATCGTCAAGCCGTCCTTTCCGGATTGGAGAAGCTTACAAGCGATACAGGCAAGATGAGCCAAGCTGATGCAGAACGCATCGTTGTTCTCCAGGACCAAGTCAGCGAGGCTAACAATCTCGTCAAGAAGTATCAGCAAGAGGCTGATGCGGCCGCGGATAAGCTTCGGAGCGCTGAGGAACGCATTGCCGGGCTTGAAGCATATCAAGAACAATCCAGTAGGGAGGGCGTCACTATCCGTCGGCAGTTGCAGTCAGCTCTTAGGGATACCCAATCACTCCAAGCACTGAATTCGGATGTTAAGAACCAACTGGCGAATCAGCAGCTGGAAACTAACGCCATGACCGTGCAATACAACACGCTTAAAAATATTCTAGAGGAGAGAGGCATCAGCCCCACAAGTATTTCTCGTGTCCGAGGCATTGGATCCCGCACAGACTCCCCGGACGTAACTCGTGCAGTGGAACTTGAGCGGCAACTAGCCGAAGCAGTCGCCGCGCATGAAGAGACAAGACAGCGTTTCAAGACGCAGGCAGAAGAAACCGAGGTAGCTTATCGTGAACGCATAGTGCAACTTGAAGACGACTATCAATCCGCTGTTCATTATGTGAAAGGCACTGAGAAGATGCTCAAGCGGATGAAGGAAGAGTTATCCAAGTCAATGGCTGATAATACTCGTCTGCAGAATGAGAATTTCGACCTCGAAGCGCGCGTGGGTGCTTCTAGCAACTCAGATGCAGCCGATTGGCAAGCGGAACGTTCGACACTAGAAAAGAAGATTGAAGCACTGGAAGAAGAGGTGAAGACATCCTCAGCACAATTCGAGCAGCAACTTGCTAAAGTGCAGAAAGAGCTCGAAGTTATGAAAAGTGAACGCGACGCCGCCACAAAATCGAGTGAAGAGTTAATGCAGCAATTAACAGCTCGAGAGAAAGATCTCGACCAGTTGCAGCAAGACCACGCTTTGATTGAAAAACGAGCCCAAGAAGCCGAAGAAAAAGTCAGCCTTCTTCTCGACCAAGTGGGGACTTCGGTGGGCAATTACCGAAGGCGCAGTCGGATGAATTCTGATCCAAATGCCAACGCTCCGATCGTGAATGGCAAAGGACACGTACGGCAAGAAAGCTCGGAAGCTGAAAGCCTTTATGAGGAGGAGCTTGGCAATGCTAGAAACAGTGCGGCCCTAGAGAACCTCGCCAGCGAGCTTGACTTGCTTCGATCTCATTGGGAGACTAGGAACAAGAGCTACCGTCTCTCAAATGCATTTGATTTCGAGACGCCCAAAAGAGACGACGAGGGTCATGGTCTAGGGCTTAGTGAAAGCTTGGCTGACTGGAGGAAACGACTCGACACAGAAGAGCGCGAGAACGATGATCGAGCCGTAAAAGGCAGCAGTGGTCAATAAAGTTGTAACATCACCCTCTTCATTGATGGGTCCGATTGGTCCCTGGGAGTGGCATGGCAATCGGATTCATGGTATTTGACGAATTGAAGGAGACGATACCCTGTATATTCCTTTACGGCCCTTTGCGTCGCGTAATGTGTAACACGACATTTTATGGCATTTATCATTCTATCCTCTTGTTCCTTCATGTCGCGAGCTATCAACCCCTCGCGATATTCCGTTCTATCGATCCTTGACATGGAATTTTCAGCACACACTTCTTCGCATTCCTGATTAATGCAACTTCTATTTCCGCCTTCTCCAATTACCTCTTCCTTTATTATCCTTTCCGGTCACATGGACGATGCCCTTAAGTGACTACAGAAATTCTATCAGTCACCTACGGCCTTGCTAGGCGAGCACAGACACGCTGGCGAATTGGTGCTTCGGGATTCCTAGTTAGGCACTTCAAGATTAGGTGATTAATGGGGATGTTTGGGTGGTTATTTCAACTTCAAGGTCTTCGTATCCAAGGCCTATTGTACAATTCCGGCACACGTTAGTCATTACGAGGAGATGATGATGTCGTTGTTGTCCGGTGCGGTGACTGTAGCGTCACAATGGTATCTCGTTCAAATGCGCAATAATTGTACTTAGCATCTAAACGAGGAATGAAGTTTTTTACTGGTTAATTTGCTGGTCGACTTGAACAGCGTATTAGTGTCGGCTTCTTGCCTAAGTAATTAGATTTATCCAGGTGTCTACCATAATACTATTTCTGAGAGAACATGTTTTTCATCTTTCGTCGGCCTTCTACGAATC
The DNA here is from genome assembly GCA_022495065.1 of Xylaria telfairii. Lineage (NCBI taxonomy): Eukaryota > Fungi > Ascomycota > Sordariomycetes > Xylariales > Xylariaceae > Xylaria > Xylaria telfairii. The sequence continues at coordinate 465,168 of MU383849.1, forward strand.
CTGCCTCCCTCATCGGTTCATGTAACTAATTACAATTAAAGATTCAAGGTTGTATCTATATTCAGGGCACAGTGATTATAGTAGTAACTGTGGATTTCCCTAGGAAGCAAGGTCGTGCTCAATTACCGTCTGTGTGTTTACCTACCTCCCTCTGCTCCCATTTACTGCTGCATAGTACCCAAGAAGGCCACAGTAACAATTGTATCCAAACCCTCTCTCGAACTTGGAGATCTAACAAGGGTGTACTCGCTTCTTTTCACCGCGTTTCATCTGAGTTATTACTCTATCATATTTTATATAATATCCCTCAAACTTCACATGAGATGTGAAGGCTCATTTTCCCATTCTAGATCTCTTCGCTTATTCTTCCCCTCTTAAACTTCCCCTTTCTCGAGCATCCAGTTGACGGGACACTCTTCTTTGCATGAGCCTATTGCACGGTCAACTAGACCTGACAGCTCGTAAAATTCACTTATATCATGCTGTGGAGTTTCGATTATAGGTACTTTCTCTCCACGCCTTTTTCGCTCGGTGTTCAAGTATATTCCTCGGCTAACCCTGCCTCGACACTGGGCCCGCGCTCGCTTTCTTGACCGATGCAGAAGCTGGTCTGCAGTGTATCATGATACAACTTTGCGAACGTTACAATGATCTATGGCAGGTTTCGACCGCTCTCGACTAACCTAGGTAAATTATGGGAAACGAATGCCACGGTGTCGAGAAACGGCGGGGAACACTGCCATGTCCCGACCAGAAGGGGAAATCGACGTCCACGTCGGAGTGTTTGGAACAACTACCAAGCCAATCCCTAGTTTCAGGCACGATTCCAGGTGTTCTTGCGCCCGCTCGTCAATGATTAGCTGTCATCTGACGACCCATGCACGCTAACCCAACAGCATTTCATTCACGAACTCAGGGATATATGGCATTTTCCGGCACGACATTGCAGGGCGTCGTGCGTATGTATGTATGTAAGTATGTACAGCAGCTTCCTATCGGTCCGGGGGCCACTGACCTAGAGACACGAACGTGAACTGACTGACCATCAGATGATTTATTTCGTTCGCAGGTGCTAGCGAATCTAGAATCCCATTTCGTTTTCTCTCATTGGAATCCCACTCTGAAGAAGCCACCAATTACAGCTTGCATTAAGAGTTCAAGTCGCGAAACCGACCAATCCGCAACCGTCAGATGTAGAAAAAGAAGACAATGCGTTCCCAACCAGCCAATTACCAGCCCTCAACCTAGTATATACTCCGTATAGGTATATACATTATAACACAAGCCATACACACAATCCTCTCACCTACTACTTAGTGTACATAAACCTATATATAACCTCACCGTCACTAAACCCTCCAAACGAGAGATTCCAAAGGCACGTGCAAGCAAGCCAATAAAAGGGCATCTTATGTCAGCGCATATCAACTCCCGCACCCACAGTTTCTAAAACAGGCTGCCGGCTCGGCAAATAATGCAGGTCGAAGCCGATCAGGTCAGCAAGCCACGCCGCGGGAGAGGGTCGGGGGGCGGTATTGGGTAGGTACGTACAGTACTGTAGATGGGTTGCAAGGGTAAGGAAGGGAGGGGGGTGAGTGCGTTTCGTTCCAGACGCGGACTTGAGACCGCGATCCGCCTTATCCGTGTCCCGAACCAGCGCCACCACGTTGGAAAGCCACCTATGCCTGCTCCTGCAATTCGAGCAAGTTAACAGACAAGACCGAGGCAAAAAGTGGGAGTGCGTGCGTGCGGTAGAACTTGCTTTCTCTATCTATCGCAAGCACCCCTATTCATTCAATACTAGGTAAGTCACCATGATAATGATCAAGACTTGCCGGAAATGTGCTTGTTCGAATTTCGTAGCCAAACTACCTGCTATGTGGCAAACCCACTCCCGAGAAGAATTTTAAATGAACAAAGGTTAAAAAACAATAAAAAAGTTGGAAAGAATACATAATAGCCTTCTAAAAACCAAAGAGTATATGTTATGCAGCTCAGAAGGCCGGCAGGTATCCAGCGCCAAAGCCCTCCGTGATTAGGAATATAGTCGTCTCATCTCCCGCTTATTCTAACTCCCTCGTATGAATAGCCCCCGAGAAACCAGTGTTGTGGTAGATGTTTCTCGAATAGGCGTACCATAGATACATACAAGCAGCTGCCCCCAAAGCTCATCACCAATCTAAGGTATGACGTTCAGAGACACATCTCGGGTGCGAACCGCCCCTCACAGCTCCATCTGTTTGTTTATTGCCCGGCAGATGAAAGACATTTTTGTTGTTGCTTTTGACAATCGTTTACGCTGAAGCCTTGTTTTCCAGAGTTGGCCGCATTAGAGCAGGCGTTGTTCTGTATATCGCAGCTGCGTTGGATCGCGGCTCCCTGATTGACAAATGTGTTCCCGTTGACCGAGAAGGGTCTCGAAGAGTCACCCGAGTTGGTGATCGCAGGGGCAGTTATGCCGCCTAAAGCGCCGCTAGTCTGCGAGTTGTTAGCTTGATTATTGTCGGGTTGTGTCCCTGTTGAGTTATTACTGTTCTGTCCCTGATTGCCACCGAAGCCACCGCCGAAACCACCGCCGTTTTGACCATTCTGACCGTTCTGGCCATTGTTTTGGTTGTTCTGGCCGTTGTTGCCATTGTTCTGGCCGTTGTTGCCATTATTTTGACCGTTGTTGCCGTTGTTCTGACCATTGTTGCCGTTGTTCTGGCCATTATTGCCATTGTTCTGGCCGTTGTTGCCATTGTTGTTTCCATTGTTCCCGTTGTTTCCGTTACCGCCGCCAACTACATTTGCTAGTTAGTGAGCCGCCCCAATACACCGAGATAGAGGGAAGACATGTGAAAATAAGTGAAGGGCCAGCAGAGCAAATATCGAGCACAAACCTGTAAAGCGGACGCAGTCGTCCTGAGCACCACGCTGGGCAACGGGCATAAGCACGGGTTGATGGTTGGCAGAAGAGGACATGCTGCACAGACGATAGTTGCCTGCAGGAAGGCCACCGGCGACGTCTGCTGCGAGAAGACCCTGTCCATTTCCGGCGTCGTTGATTCCCTTGAAGAAGGCGAATTGGGTCGCATCGAGAGGCGTGGTAGGGTTTAGTGAGTTGCCGAGGTCCTGAACAGTTACATGGGTGTGACCAATGATGTTACCGGAGCCATCTAAATCCTGAGGCGCTGAGTAGTACGTGTTTTGAGCATTGGTGAAGGTGCCAGGGGCGAAGTTAGCGACTTGAATCTGGATCTGGAAGTCCGTGTTGGCATCGATGTTGTCGTTGTTTTGCGGGTTGACGAAAACGCTGGAAACCATGTTGGTTTTCGCGGGAATGTTACCCATTACTATAATGGCATTAATAATAAGCTATCTAACTGGCGGAAGACGATATTAAACTCACCAATACCATTACAAGAGCCACCCGTCTTTTGAAGACCGTTGGTAAGGTCCTTGCCTGAGCAGAAGTTGATGAAGTTGGCGTTATCCCTAAATTATATTAGTCCATGTTCCTATTCTGTTATTGAGTATCGCTCACGTTTTGGAAGCCGACTCGCCGCTCGCCTGATCCGGGTCACCGTCTGACGCTGATCCCGTTTGGACAGCGTTGGCATCTAGGGTGAGAGAAGCCTGGTTGTCTGTAATTCGGCGTTAGTGAATCTCTTACCCACTGACCAGAACATTCTCTACAGGCCGTTCCAACTTACTATTCCCGTTGTTCCCCTGGTTATTGTTGCCCTGGTTGTTGTTCCCCTGGTTGGCGTTGCCCTGGTTGTTATTACCCTGGTTGTTGCCTTGGTCTGATGACGCTATTAGAACAATGCCTGATGGTATCTAAAGAAAGGGAACATACTGTTCTGGCCCTGGCCCTGACCCTGACCACCACCGAAGCCACCACCCTGTCCACGGCCGTCTGTAGCATCTCGTCAGTATTCCACCTCCATGCTTCGATAAATCAATGAGCACTAACTGCCAAATCTCTCGGCCTGAACATCCTGCCGACTTTGGAGGGACCGAAGCCCCCTGCGGTTCAAAATATTCTCAAATGGGCGGTGGATAGCAGAAGCTTCGGCAATAGCCGTAAGGCTCAGGAGCCCGACGAGGATGTTCTTGGTCTGCATGGTTGCGAGATGGGCGTGACGACGACGAGTCCTTTTATTACTCTGGTTCGGAGACAATAATTGAAGTGCTGTAGAAATGGTTCCAGACCGTTTTCGAAATTTTTCAAAAAAAGAATGTGTCACAGACAGTGAATCAAAGTAAGCTAATCACGATAGCTGTAGAAAGGAACGAATGAACAAGACACACTACCAGCGCATTCTTCAGGGGAGAAGGGAAGGATAGGAATCCGAAGTAAGGAAACAACTTGTAGAAGAGAACTGGTTTGGATTAAAACGATTTCGAGATGGACGGCCAAGACTTTTCTCTTATATGCTCCGTCGAGGCATGGCTCCCCAGGCCTCTCGGACGGCTAATGCTCGAGACCAGGCACGAGCGCAGCAGGACGCAGGTCAGGGACTCGAAAGGAGCCGTATCCACACACCCAAAACAAAATGGCAGACAATAGCACAGCGGTTGAAGCGAGCAAATGACAGGGTCTGCCAAGGAGTGTGCATCCTGGGGGGGTTATAGGAGCATTATAGGAACAGGGGGGTGAGCGGGAAGCGTTCTCTCGAAGCCTAAGCTGCATCAGACTGAACAGGGTTGCGAGAGCTTGATTGAATATCTAAAAAATTTCCTATTGCGGTCACTCAGGCCAATCCAAATAACGACGAGCCTGGGCGGCTGGACTGGGCCTTGGTCCTGTACCGTATGCAGCGCATGCTACGCGATAGATCGGGGAACTGCTTGGTTGGTTTGCGAAGCTAAGATGGAGATATCAGACGGCATGTCTCATGAAGATTGACATTGACAACTGCATACTATTATGGCATCTGACGATCAGTTATTGGACGTTTAATTTAGACAATCCGATTCCACTCTTCGATACCACTTGGCCACTTGGCAAGTATCGGCTGCTACAGGACCAGAGGGCCAGAGGACCAGCGGACCAGCGACCACCACCTACGCTATGGCGTAGCGTTGCTGGCAGCGGGATGGAAGGCTCCAGATTGGACGACAGACAGGAGTCGATCCTATCGGCAAGAGGTAGCATTGTGATGTGAATGTAATGATACTGGCGATCTCCAGGAGCAATGTTTGCAAGCTGCGAAGTTGGTGCCTAGCGCATCCAGCTGCCAACTTCGTGTTGATATTGGGACAAGTGCTGATGCAGGCCGGGGGTTAGTGAAGCATGGCCGTCTAGCGACTGCAAATTAGAGGAATAAAGGAGAGGTTTGGAGGAGGCTTTGGGGGGGAATGTCCCCGCGACAGGGACTAGCTTATCGATTGCCGAGATCCGGCGGCCGCTGAATACCTGCAATTCGCCCTTCTCCCGCAGCTTTCTCGAGTACCCAGATCTGGGGTTGGAGAAAGCAGGAGTGGGGAGGGTCTCCGTCTGTGTCTTGAGGCTCTGGACGTCGCAGATCGGCCTCGGCGGGTTCCACTACTCGTCTGGTGAGCCAACCAGAAGACAGAGGCCCCCGGTCGGCAAGCCGCTATGGCGTCTCATACAGGGGCCTCTGACGCAAAACGTCCTGAAGGACCTCCCAACTACTGCAGGTACGGCGCGTAGCCACATGACCTCATAGCTTCACCATTCGTTCATCCCTCCATCCCTCCATCAGCACTTTTGCCTGCTGGCTTCTAACCTAACCTTCTTTGTTTCTACTACCTCGATACCACGCCCGCACCCGCACAATGATCGCGCGCTTGGCGTTCTGTCGATTATCGCTGCTGTCGATCGCTGGGACACCCAAAAGCCGGTCGGAAACTTGTTTGTTCCCCCTTGTCTGCACGTCCGCAGAATGCCATCCTAAATTGCGAAACTGGCGCCTGCTCTCGCCCTCGTCGATGCTGGCAGCCACGCGCCAATGAGCCTTCAACATGCCTTCTAGTGCGCTGTTCCAAAATATGGCTCAAGGATTTGCTGCCCAGACATGAGATCGACGTTGCCTCGACCTCCCGGCCGCACCGTATGCCTCTAGTCTATATCGTGGCCAAAACATGTTCAGGCTGCGGACACGCTCCGCTCACAGCACAGTCATGGCGGTCAAACCGGATGCCCTAACCCGACTCATATTCTGCAAAGCATTCTAGATTCATGATGTGATGAGAGATAGTATATCCTGCTACTTATTATTGTAACCTGCGCCTGACGTGGTGAGCTGTGACTTTTCACCATCTCTCACAGCTATCATACCATATCGCTGCATATGTCTAGCTAATCGTGGGTTAGGTTGTCTGGACCTCCACAATGTCTGTTGTTCTACAGTCCCGCCTCTCAACCAGGCCTACGGGACGGTTTGCCTGCGCCGTCGAGCCCTGTGAGATATCACTCAGCGCCTGTCAGCTTGAGCTTCCGCATGGGGTATCGCGGTATTTAGTGCCACGGCGATGAAACCCTCATGGTTGTATAGTCCGCACTATCTCCGGCGAAGCTCCTCGCGCCTACATACATATAACACAGCCTTAAGTAGGGTGCTGAGCCTGCTTGGTTCCTTCATCTCGTTCCTTGCTAGGGACCCTTGTTACTCGGCTAGCCCATCCGAACTAGCAAGCGAGCACCCCAGATCTCATGTAATTCGCGAATAAGCAAGCTACTTGCAACCAAGGCTGGTGCCCCTATTCCAATTCAAATTATTTGGGAACAATGCTGGTAAGATGGATACAATACGAAGTTCCGGGGACAGGTCATTTCTCCATGCCCAATGTAAGTAAGCTGGTGAAGATGTTATGGGCCACGCTATAATTCTCAACAACCACAATTAATCACTTCACTGTCACAGATTGATATGTATACTAATTTTTAAAGTCGGCGATTAACTGTTTGGGACGATAGGGCGCCCCAAACTTAGGGTGAAACTGCAACCCCTACCCGTGAACCTACCTAAACCAATTATAGGATACTATACTACACACAGGGGACCCTCTCAACCATTTCGCTGACCGTTGCATATACTCTCTAATTGTCCAGGAATCAGGGTTACCATCTTCGTCGAATTTGCAAGCGAAGTTGTTCGTTCATCTTTGTTTGGTACTAGACCCCTGCATAGATCCGATCGAGTATTCAGATGGCAGGATCGGTAGCCGGCACCTCCTAATACGAGGTTGAGCTGGTTGTTTCGGTATCAGGCGTCTTATTTCGAGGTATATGGCTGTCTCGTATACCTTGTCTATCTCTATCTACCTGCCTCTTTCTACCCAGAAACGCCTTCTACGCTGGATGGATGATTCAAGCTACATCTAGTCTCTAACGCTGCTAGTTGGTCTTTGGCGAATGCTAGGCATTCTAATAAATACCCAATATAGCTGTTTCTATGGCAATTTCCGTCATTAGGATGGGAGGATCCTGTAACCTGGCTTCAGCTTCTACTCCTTCTACGAATTGCTACGCTCCTGGTTCATCAGGGCCATGCTTATGAAATTCTCCGAGATCCCTCTTTGATGAGCCAGGATGCGAGCATCTCTCTCAGGGTCAACTTGGCACGATCGATCTCTCTCCTGTTGGGAATCTTTTCGACCAGTGCGGTATGGTTTGCCTACAAGGGGTATCTTTCGCAACCTGCCCAGACTAATATCACGATGAAGGCTTCTGTTACAACTCGCCTAGATCCTCCCCAACTCCAGACATCCTCTCAGCAATGAGGTCTAACCACGCCGCAAGACGGTAACCTGCTTTTGCGACTTGCAGTTCAATGACAGGCGCTGCTTTCTCAAAATACTCGCCCGCAAGCTCTTGCCCCGCGATGGCTGCGGGGCCCTCTGGGAAAACTGACGGAGTAGTATCAGTTGCCGAACTCACGCACAGAAACGTTTTAGAAAGACTTAGCCACTCACCGTGGGAGCAGACGTAGGCGTTAGATTCGTTTGCCCAAACCATGGATGTCGCGATAGGATCATCGAGCAGTAATCCGTCAGTCCACGATGTCCTCGCTGTTAGATATTTCCCAGACTTGATCTCGTCCGTGAGGCCTGCGGCCCATCGGAATGCGTTATCATATGCCTTTCTTCGGTTACCCCCGAGCATCTTTTCAGCGATGCTCGAGTCCCATACATGGTGAACTATGCGGTGTGGTTAACGTCTCGCCCCAATGCATAATGTAATATGACTACTTCACTTGGGGGTGGAGCGGGTTTGCAACCGGGTTGGTCAGGAGGATCTTACGATTGAAGTCATGCCCTTCCCAGTTCACATGAATACCGTTGCCACCCTGGGCGATATTTTCAACGTGCAGAGGTTGATGAATATCACCGACGAAATGAATGACGAACTTGGCGGCCTGGTTTCGCCGCCAAGGCAACAATGTCGAATCCAGCAGCTGCGACGTATAATTCTGAAGAGAACTGACGACGCAGCCATCGGCCTTACAATCCCGCTTGAAGTCGACGCCACAATAGGCGGGCGGGTCGTCCTTTGCGTCGATGAAGTGAAAGTTCTTGCTAAAGCGGCCCCATTTCGTGTACCGGATGCTGTCGGCCCATGTCGCGACGCCGGCGAGGTAGTGCTCCGTGTCGTTGCGCAGCAGCTCCTGGAAATACGTTGTCGTGCCGTCCTTGACGAAATTGCTCGCGATGTAGGCGATGGTGATATGACCCAGACCTACCCCCACCCCAATTAGCAAACCTCGCGCCGCGCGATCAGACTTTGGTGGCACGGCTGCTGCCGTTGCACTTACTACCCCAGGCGATCGCTCCCGGCAAGACTGAAGCGCCCAGAAGGAGGGCTCTGGGATCAAGTCTCATGGCTGGCTTGTCTCACGTTGACAATTTGCAAAAAAGATGATTTTTCGAGATCACAAGCGCTAGTTTCGATCAGGCACAATTTGTTACTAATATTCTCGAACTTTACAGTTTTTTGGGATGGTGTTGGGGGTTAAGTTATGTATTGCGGTATCTAGAGGGTATTAGCAGCCGCGAGGCCAGCATTACGAGGCCATGTGCGCGCGCGCTTGGACGTGCATTCTTCATTGGCAGAAGTTGGTGTGGTGGTGGTTGGCGAGGGAACGTGCGTGACTCAGGCGCGTGCTAATTCGCTCCGGTCTTGGAAGGGCTCAGCTGACACTGCTGTGGTTGTGCTGACTCATTTCCTCTACCTTGGTTATAAGTATTGCAATCATGCTATTCTCTCTTGATATTGACTGAGATTTAGGAGGTGGTATTTGGCTCAGTAGGTAGTCAAGTCTTGCGTTCCAAAGTGCCTACTAAAAACAAGGTTGTATGTTTGCGATATTGCCATCCCACCTAAAGCAGGTATATGTACACTGCAAGTTGCCTTTACATACAACTGCTGAAATATTCCAGCAATTAGGTATTGCACAGTAATGCCTAAAGTCCTGACCTATGAAGCGACACAGAGAGCTTGTGCACCCAGGTATCCAAAGAAGAATGTACAGTATATGGTCAGTACCAAGCTATTTTGCCACATCTTGATCTTATCGCGTTCAACCGATACCATAATAACATTATCAGGTATACCTAATCTGGTATATCTTGGTAGGTCGTGTAATTGATGCACCCTCAGTGGTGAACGCCCTAGAGCGGGCATGGCGGGGAAGCCGAGAGGGTGGGTAAGCCGGCGACGGGCGTAGTTTGGCGCAGTCTTTTTTTTTTTTAGGGGCATACGGTAACGCTGCTGCAGCCTGCAAGTCAGCAGGGACCCTTGTTTTGCGCAACGCAAACGACGTCACGGCAAGGCTTCTCAGCTGGTGGTACGAAGCATGCACTCTAACGTTATTCGCCGTGCATACACGATATGCCCTTTGACGTCCCTTACTCCTTGGAACAAGCAAGATCAACAACAGTCAATCAGCAGAAAGAGGTGCAAGAGGAGGAGGCAAATCCAATCCACTACCTGCCCTAGGTACTGTACAGCACCTCAAAGCAAGAGGTAAAGTACCTATCACCGGAGACTACAGTGCCATCGAATCAGCGCTAGGCTCATTTCGTTTCGGCGCATCATGCGCACAAGTGCACCGTCCTTATCTTTGAGCTGTACTTACTATAGGTAGGTAGTGCGAGTTGAAAGATATGGAAAGATAAGAAAACACTTTAAGCAACCCACCCACTTTACTCAAGCCCATCGTTTGTCCGTTCGGGTACTACTGCACTAGGTAGACTACTGTAGGCAGTTGTTAGCTCCAGGACACGCGCCGCTTCCTTCTTCAGGTGACCCTCATCTACTTATCTACCCAGTCTATTCTCTCTCTGGTAATAGTCGGCCTATCTCAGCCAGTCAGCCACATGATTGTGTCCTTATCCTCCTCATATACAGCCTCCCCCCGCTGTCATATCATAACGGCTTTTCGAAGTTGAAGATGCTCCCGCTCTCTGCCTTTCCACCCATATCCAACTACCTGGAGATCCAGGCCTCCTCCGACGCCATGTTGTTGCAACGTCTCTCCGTCAACGAAGCCCTCTCGGGCATCTTTGGCAGCGTGAGCCTGACGGCATGGATTTGCTTGCTGGTACAGTCACTCACACACACACACACACACTCTCTCTCTCTCTCTCTCTCTCGTGCTAACGCTCCTATAGGTCCCCCAGCTCATCACGAATTTCAAAGCCAAGAGCGCAGAAGGACTATCTATGGGATTCCTAGCTATCTGGCTATTTGGCGACGTGACTAATCTGAGTGGTACGTTTCACCGAGCCTTTGTCCTCTCGACACCAAACCACCGAGCCTCTTCGAGTCTTACCTCCGATGCCGGCTTGTCGCAAATGCCATCCTCGGCCATCACGTCTGTCTCTGTTGCGCCAGTGCTTCAGTCCAGTCTAGGCAAACTCTAAGCTAACATGGGATTCCCTGTCCAGGCGCCCTTGTGACCGGCCTCGCCCCGACGGCTACAGCCTTGGCAGGGTACTTTTGCATCTCCGACATCATTCTCATCACCCAATGCGTCTACTACAACGTGCGCAATGCCCGCAGCGCCCGCAGCGCCCGGCGACGAAGACGTTCTTCCGCCAACACCGACGCCTCGGAGGACCAGCCCCTGCTACGACGGAACTCTACCAACTCGCCAAACTCGCACGTCCAGTACTCCGCCCACCATGAGCAGTCGAACCCCGATGCCATTAAGCGTGTCATATCGAACGAGGACGAGCTCACGAATGGCAACTCCTGGGTAAACAATGCCTTGGCCATATTAGCCATCTATACCGTCGGCGCTACGGGCTGGTTTATCTCTTATCGCGTGGGAGCGTGGGACAAGCCTGATAACGCCGCCGTGCCGGACCCTAATTCACCGGCGGGCATTAGTGGGATGATTTTGGGTTATGCTAGCGCGCTCTGCTACCTGTGGTATGGGAATGCTTACTGGCACATGACTTGAGTAAAACGTCGGCTAACAGGAGCGCAGCGCTCGGATTCCGCAGATCGTGAAGAACTACCGACAGAAATCTTGCGAGGGTAAGATCTTGTGCACTTATCGTCCATCTCGGAGGAGCTGACATTAACTAGGTCTCGCGCTGCTGTTTTTCCTGTTCTCCCTCACCGGCAACCTCATGTATGGTCTGAGTGTCTTCTCCTACTCCCAGGACGCCGAGTACATGATCAAGGCCGCGCCGTGGCTGCTTGGGTCATTAGGCACAATCGTCGAGGATTGCATCATCTTCTACCAATTCAGCATTTATTCCCGGACACGGAGCCCCGACAACGGGTCCGATGGCGTTCACGATTCCGTATGAAAGAAACTTTCTGCAAAGACAGGGTAGAAGGAAGAAATACTAGCACGCGTTCAAGCTTCGAAGGGTCATCATTGGTATTCATGGCTTTTGCGCTTTTTTTTGTTGTAACAGCATACTTGGGGCGTTTTGGTCGTGAAACATGGGTTCTCGTGCTTTTCTCGTTGGCGCTGTCGCACGAGCGCTATGTGGCTTTATTGGATTGGATTGGATTGGATACAGGTGTCATCGGGTTATCGTCAAGATCACGGATAGGCTTGCATTGAGGAGCATGATGAATACTGAGGTATTATCAGTTGAATAGTGCATAGAATCTCACTAGATTATCTGCTTGTCTCGATTGTCTTCTCATCTTGTTATACGGCTTTATTGCGAAGTCCCCTAGTCTGATGTCTCTTCACTTATTAAGTTGACTTTTATGTTTGGAGCAGTAAAACTACCGAGGGTGGCAAATACTAAGAATCATGTCGGTATTGACATTTATCTTTGATTTTTTTTATCATCACTGTACATATTTTTGCCTGGTTGAGATTTCGTCCTTTTTTATTCTCACTCTTAAGGTTGTTTCATCGGCATCCCGAGTCACCGGAGCCGGCCGGGTTGTCGTCCACCATAACTTAAACGGCTAAAATAGTAAGTACCTGCCTACACATGCAGCCGGATAATTACTACGCGTATCATACAGTAGTCGTGCTTTGACGGTTGCAATCATAGGTATTGGGAACATCTCAATAACCTCGTGTGATTACAAGTGTGAATGAATATGTATTGTTTCGAGGTCCCAAGGCAAGTTCAGCTCAACCTTTGTAAAACGCGCCGGCTAGAATGATTCTCTATTCCACGTTTTTTGTTTTTACTGAGGTGTATCCCGTATGTAAAGTAAAAGTGCAGTATACACAACTAACTGTACCCCCCAACACCTTGACATGCGCTCGTCGTCTAATGGCCTGTGTTCGGCATTATGGTGAGACGTCGACCTCGTCCCGCCGTCTCTTGTGATGGCTTATAGACGTGGCCGGGTCAATGGTCTACTGATTGATGGCGAACGGGGAGAATAAGATTGAAGGCCGGTTAACTCGTCGCGGTTGCGGTGCGGTGCGTATTTCACCAGCTCGCGCAACCACATCGCGGATGGCGGTTATTGCCGCAGAGGCCTAATGCATTTGTTAGTTGGTTCGAGGCGGGAATTTAGGGGATAGTAAGATGGCGCATGAGATGTATTCAGAGGCAGGCATGTGAAATCAACATTGATAGATAAATAGAGAAAAACTCACCCGCAGCCCTGAGGCGTCGCGACGCCGAAAAAGCAGTCACCCGAGACTCTGTCGACGACCTGGTCCTTCCCGATAGGCGTGATGACGACACCGGCGCTGGCGAGAGAAGCGCACAGGGCGACGAGAAACGTTGTGACCTTCATCTTTCCTTTCTTCTTCCCGGGTTAGAAGTCAAGGTCGCAAGCGGCAGATGAGATGTCGTATTTAACACTTTTTTTTTTTTTTTTTCTTCTTCTTCACGGATGTGAGGCGCGCGGGCAGACCAGCTGGATGGAAGTTGTGGTACTGGGTGGCGAGAAGAAAATGCGACGAAAGATGCGAGAGAAGCGAATAGGTATGGTACAGACACACACGGACAGATACGCACAGCGTAGATCAATCACACTTGGCAATTATAGCAGTAGATCTTGGGTGATATAAAAGGGAAAATAGGAGGAGAGGTGCACCGGTTTGGAGATATTCGGCTACGGGTGGCATGGCGTGGCATGGTATGTCAATGCACGTCACGGGCGCATCCCCGTGGCGACGACGCCTTACCTTGGTTAGGCTGGGGAGTCTTTTTTTTCTTGGTATAGCGGACGCGAGCGCTGCGCTGTGATGGTACGATGTCAAACCCGTTTGAGGCCGAATCAGGGGCCGGCTGCGACGTCGGGTGAGGAAATGGTCGCAGGGGGGACAATTGAAATGAGATCAAGGGTTTCAGTCAGTCAGGGTTGGCTCGAAACTGCGGTCAACGAAACCCCTCAGTGGAACATCAGGTAATTAGTGTAATTAGTTTGGATATATAAAGTAGGTAATGCGAACCGAGTGCTTGCTTGGGCTTCGTTTTCATTGCACTTTTGATTCGTATTATTACTGATGACTTCCCAGCTTGTAGACTGAATGCAGCAAGTGGCAATATACGAGTTCTGAGACTCAAGTTGATAACCCTGTTTGTTTGAGAGTTGTTTTACCCACCCGAGCAGGATTGTGAATGCGGTAAGCGCTGGGGCTCTTGTTGCTGGTCGCCAAGAGTCTCCAAATTGGAGGGCCTAACCTTAATTGAAATGTTCCGCCCCGCTAGATAGAGTCATCAAACTTACATAATAGCAGGCCTCAGACGTCTTCCGCATTCATAGGTTATCACGATAACTTGGGTTGATCTATCTACTATAGATAAACTTGGTGCTTTCAATGCCAGTAAACAACTCGATTGAAGATACATACAGTAAGACGCGAATGCATAAAAGATGAAATCTCTCCTTGTCGCATGGCCTGGCTCCCCGTCATTATCTACCAACCAACAGATTACCTTACCCTTTGGTGTTACGGTTTCGTGTATATACATATATAAGTCGCCACGGACGTCAAGACACACCCACCTCGATAAAAGTTCTACTTTCGATGTACCGGTATAGTGCTGTATTCCCGTTCCGTAACACATATTCTACGAACAGAGCGACGTGGTTAATGCACTCGGGCTGCAATACTTAGGGCAGAAGTTTCATAGTTCACATTGCTAGACGTTCCACTGTTGAATTATTGTTACTACACAGGGAGGAAAACCCCTATCTGCCTAGAAGTGCAACATATGTATGTACGGGCCAAAGCCCCCTAGGGACTGGGTGCTATTCCGTAGCGAGCTGCGACAAGAGGTTGGCCGGTGTGTTTAACGCCAGTGGAATGTATGTCGTCTCTGGGTTTCCTAGGAGTGCGAGGCTATCTGCTCTTCTCGTATCTCTTCAAGGCTCGGAGCCTGTAAGACATTAATCAATCTTTAAGCATCATTGGGCTTGAGAGAGATGTATTCGTCAAGCAGGGTTGTTTACCTGCAAGTAGAGGTGAGAAGACGGCCAAAACTGCATTGTTTGTTGGAAGGGTTCAAGCTCTAATCGAAACTCTCAGCATGAATTTTATCTCATCTTTTGCTGGTTGTCGTGTCCCGAGCCTTCACTTGTGAATTGCTACTGTTGGCTCCTATGAGGGGAAGAAAGTAGTAGGCGTATCTCTATACGCGTATAGATCCTTAGTTGTATGTAGTTCCCTTCGATTTATTTTCCCTTGAGATTCTCATCAGAGAGTGAAGGTTGCTGCCTATCATGCACATTACAATTTCTACGTCGTTGGTTGGTCAGACTAAGAATTGCACATTGTCCGCCAATCAACACGTACGTCTCTGAGAACTTTCTTCCCCTCACGAAAAATCGTTTACCATTGAAAAGCAAAAACTTGAACATCGACCTGTTTTAGATAGAGATCCTCCGCATCGTCGGACAACCATTACTATCACTCGTGAAGTTCGGGAGCTAATGGACGACAATACGTCTGCCCCAGTGGCACCGTCCGATGGCGACACTGGCCCCCAAATCACAGATGGTTATAAGTCACCTAAGCCTTACCCATACTACAATTATACAGCGTTGCCGAAAGGATGGATCCGGCTGGTACAGATTCATGGGGATTCTCTTGACGAAACGCTGGAAAACGATTTAGACGCCGATCTGCACGTCACGCTACATGATTACCCCTTATCATCTTGTCCGGACTATATCGCTCTCTCCTATACTTGGGGAGAGCCTTCTGGCAAGGCTGACCCAACGTATCGCATCTTTTCTCAAGAACCTCGCTGCTTCCCCATTAATTGCGGAGGTCATCTCCTACGAGGCACGCGCAATCTTCGATCAGTACTCCGTCGCTTGCGCCAGGCCCAACAAATACTCAAGAACGTCGATGCTTTGGATCTAAGCCCTGATTTTGCGAAAGCACTTGATGAAGACCCTGATTCGTGCATATTTCTGGACTTTTACTGGATCGATGCTCTTTGTATCGACCAAGACGATCTCTTCGAGCGCTCTACGCAGGTGTCACAGATGGGGGAAATATATAAGAAGACCCGACAGTGTGTTGTATGGCTGGGGGAGCAAAGTGATTATACTAACAGCGCTATGGGGCTAGTAATGGACATTGCCAACAACGACGAAATAGTAGATGACTTCAAAGAAGGGGTGAAATCAGCTACCATGGAAGCAAAATCAAAGTTTCGACGAAGGTTTAACTATATCATGAGAGGGCTACCTAAAGAACGGGTCGTTGAGCTGGCTTTGCTTCTATCGCATGCCTGGTTCTCGAGAGTCTGGGTTCTGCAGGAAGTAGCACTGGCGCCCAAGGTAATTGTGCAGTGCGGTTCGCAGCGCTCTAATTTCGGTGTTCTTTTGAGGCTAGGCCAGTTGATCGGAGTGGCCAGGGGTGGTTACTCGCTGACCGAGATTGTTACCTTCGACATCGCACAACAGCATGGGATCCGAGCTCCGGGAACCCCAGGGTCTTTTACAGAAGCTCAAATGACGCTAACAGGGCTGGCCATGGTTAGGCGTCAGCTAAAGGAAAGGTCGATGCCGACCGTTTTCGATGTCATGGCTATGGCTAGCCAATCCGAATCGAGTGACCCGCGCGATAGGATCTATGGAGTCCTTGCTATAACGGCCGAGTTTCAATCGGACTCGGGAAATACAATATATCCAGACTACACATTACCAGTGCACGTTGTCTATGTAAAAGCAACGTCTCAGATCGCCAGCCGACACAACCACCTCGGTTTCTTGAGTGTAGTCTGTCAGAAGGAACGAAAGAATATCAACGGACTCCCATCATGGTGTCCTGACTACACACATCTTGCAGTGGATTTGTTCGCACTTGGTAGTGACGCGGATGATGGAAAGTATGCGGCGTCACTATGGGGTCGCCAACCAGATATCAAGGTTGTTGATGATAAACTGCTAGCCGTTCATGGTTTCTGCTACGACGCAGTTGATGAAGTGACTTACGACGTAAGAGGCCTTCTCAGCCTAGCCTTGAATATAAGCCGGAATAAGTATGGGGGCCAACTGAGGAGGTAAGCATTGTTACTCTTAGGACTACCATCTCTTCCTAATATTCCTTGTTTTATAAAAATAGGGGTACGCTTATAGACTCATTGTGGAGAGTTCTCATCCGCGACCAATTTTGCGATGTAACGCCTGCGCCGAAAGTAGTAGGCCTATACTTTCCTGTTATACTGGGAATTCTCCCGGTTCCCCGATCCAAGCAGCAAGAAGTCGCCAAAAGGGAAACGAGCGATTGGCTTCGTATCGTTACCGAACTGCGTTCATTAGAGCCAGAGAGCTGTCCATTTTTGCCGGATAGTAACTTGATACGAGAAATTTTCGGCGAAGAAAATCTGAACACAGATAAGGCATATAAAAAAGCTTATATCGCACGGGAGATGGCATCAGTCGAACGACGTGCGGTGGAAGCCGGCCTAATGCCCGAGTTCGAACAGTTCCTGGGACCGGATTTAGCGGATACTTCTGAAAGGGATTTCGCCTACCGAGCAGCGGTGATGTTCAGGGACAACCTAGCGCACGAAGTAACTAAACTTGCCAGGGACAAACCCTACTTTTCCACTGAGAAAACCGCGAGATTTGGTCTGGCTAGTTCGTCGGTTAAGACGGGAGACCAGGTATGGATCTTGCATGGTGCTTCGACGCCAGTACTCCTGAGGCCGCTTGAGAACGGGAATTACGAGTTTCTCGGAGCTACGTATATTCAAGGCATAATGGGAGACGCGATCAAGGACGACTTTAGAACTGAAGGTCAGGAGATCCAAAGGATATCTATTGAATGAGAAACTTGCCCAGCGCACTAAAAGGGAGAATCTGATTTATATGGTACCTATCTCGTAACCTTTCGTCTATCTAATGAATAACAATGCACCGACACAATAAATAGGCAGTCGGAATTGAAACACCATGGAATAAGGGACCTAGGGCCGGCGCACTGCGTATACGAGTACGGAGCCAAACAGTGACGGCGAATACGGCCGGAGCATCACTCACTACACGCAACACTGCTCGAGCTCTAAATAGGGTAGAAATAGAGGGAAAGTACAACTGAACCTAAAATCGGGTATATAGCGCTGTTCTCAGCACCAGAGCCTACTAGTTCACTCCACAACAAATGCCACCTTGTTTTGCTTTCCCAATTCTTTGGTAGTTAGTAAAGCGCGCGAAGCATGGCAACACTAAGAAGAGTAGACACAGAGTTACGACCTACTTATCTTTGAGAAGTAGAATTTAGTTTTTGCAGCTTATTATATAGAACAACTTACTGCGTTTCGATGCCCTTCAGGAGGCTTGGGACTGTACGCCTCAGTAGTTGACGACCTGCATAACGTTAAACACTATCAACCAGTCATTCAACCAGCCCGGGACTTCATCTTTAGACCTAGAGAAGATAACATCTCCTTGCTGCTTACCATTGTCAATCTAGATGCAAAGCGTATTGCTTGGGAGCTTGAGGCACTCTGCGAATACCTCGCTTTCAAGCCCTTATCTTGGAATTAAGGTTATTAGGAATTTGCTATATGATCCCAATTCTGTTCCTTTCCGGCTAGGATGGCTTTGCAACACTCAACAAGAATTCATATATTGCGTATGAACTAGGGCTGTATCCGTCTCATACATTCTTGCGTGCTTGAGAGTAAACTCATCATCTGTCGCAATCGCCTGACTCTCTTGCTGCGTATCGGGAAACTAAGAACTACAAGAGTCGAGCGGGCATTTTATTCTAACTAACAAAACTTATATCTTCAGGTGTTCTTGCCAATTGGGCTCTTGTCGGACGCCAATCTCTGGGCTACCCGCTGCCCACCTCATTGAACTATCACACTTGCGTTGAGCGGCACTATCATCTTTCTGCTCTTGCGTGACACACTCCGAAA
Organism: Xylaria telfairii; assembly: GCA_022495065.1. Classification (NCBI taxonomy): domain Eukaryota; kingdom Fungi; phylum Ascomycota; class Sordariomycetes; order Xylariales; family Xylariaceae; genus Xylaria; species Xylaria telfairii. Next base: position 483,948 of record MU383849.1, read on the forward strand.
ATAGGTACTTATAAACCATACTGCTCTCAAGGACTCTTATAGCGGGATGTAAGGTTCCTGAGCAAGCTAGTCTTTAAACGGCGTCGAAGCTTGCACGCGAACCGCATTCACAATAGGGTAAGTCAGGGAGCATCATATCTATTATTACATTATTTCAGGAGCCTACAAACTTTATCGACCTCTCTATGCTGTATGAAGCTTGCAATTTGGGCCCAAGTAACTCATTGTAACTTCATCCGATTGATTGTAGGCTCTGAGCATGTATAGGGAGCTGTACGCGCCAACGAACTGAAAATACCAACCTACCTACTATCTATCCTAACTTTCCCAAGCCATTGTAACGCCCCTCCCCCACATTCACAAGAAACCTTCAGACTGAACAATAATCCCCTGCTTAACACACAACCAAACCAGCGCACCGAAATGAAAGACCAGCACTCACGAGCCTACCACACTTATCCCTCTCACTTTTACAAAAGACACTATTTTAGGATTTCTGCTGTACGTAGATGTATCAACTCTCGCTATTGCCCGAAGGGTAACCCTTCACGTACAACTCCCCAGCAATATAAATAGTACACAAGCCCTTTCTTCTCCGATCATAACGGCCTACCTCCATCAACCCGGATACATACGATTATAACAACGCAAACCACCACTGATCCGGCTCGTCTTGGTCGGCACAGGTAGCTTTCTAACCTTAGTAGTAGAGGCATTTTAGGAGAGTAGTGATGAACGCGGGGAGGGGTGTGCCAAGCCCGCCTCTTCGGACAGGCATCTCCGGCGTCGACATGCACTGTTTCTTTTTAAAGTTCTATTTCCCGGCATTCTATACCAGACTAGACCAATCTAGAAGCAAGATGGCCGGAGATAAACATGCTGTGCCAGTATGATAATCAGGGATATTGTGGTATCATTGGACGTAATGAAGTGCCATCTATTTGCTTTTGGCTCCACCGCGCGCGGATGTGACGCTGGTTTGAGGGGGTGAAGGACTTGTCCGGTCCCAAGGTTTAAATTGTTGGTAGAGTGTTCTGCATGTACATCATAAGTTTTTGCCGCGGACTAAGCCTACTTCACTAATACGTGGTCTGCTTTTCAATGATATTTATCATCTTTGTGTGTATGTAGCTCATATAGTTGTATATATATACAATGTGGTATGAGAATGTGCTGCGAGGCGTGGGTATGGATGTATACATTATGTATAGGTTGTAATGCCAGTATCCGTAAAACAACAAGCTATCATTCGCTCGTTCCTCGTTTCATTCATTATCTTGATATTTTATAGAAGCGTCTTTGCGCACGCGGGAGCCAAGCGAAGCATCGAATAGCAACACCATGTTGCGCTGGGAAGGCGAATATCTTATCAGGCCGTAAGTCGCTGTATGCAGGTTGGCGCGTATAACGCAATGTGAAAGTGAATTTTGACGCCAATGAAGATGAACAATGGTCAGGTTAACGATGAATAGAAAAACAATGAAATGCTGTAGCTGTATGCCGCGCTCCCATGCTAAATCAGGCTGGGATATGACCGGACGCCTATGCAGACCAGACCGACCCTTGTTCAACCTTCCGTGACCCCGGCTCCGTCGATCCCGACCTAATTTGATGACCACAAAAAGAATATGCTGGGCTCGCCACGAGTTATGTCTAATGCATTACATACATGCGTAATAGAAACAAGGATTATCTGGTAGGATTGCTACCATCCTAAAATTCGCCCTGAATACAAATGGAAAACGGAATGGGTATCAACAAGAATGAGTACTACTATATCTTCCTAGCATCAAATAGCGTCAAGCTCAGGCTCGTATCGTTATCCCCTACGTTGGGCGTTGGCTCGTTGAGGATCTCCCAACGCCTGAATATGAAGGGGGTTAGTTTCTCCGGCGGCATTCCCATGCCCGGATTTATGGCCATCATCCTGCGCTCGTAGGGGCCACTTGATGACTTGTCTCTATGCGCTAACATGAAGTTCTCGGCTGGGTCTGGAGAAAAGCTGAATAGGTATCTGAGACGAGGATCGGCGGTGAAGTCTTTTACAGTACGCACGCATTGAAGGCGGGCTTCCTCTGATAGGTGGTCAGCGAGTACTAGCGCAATATCGAAAACGCGTGACCCGAGATGGGATGTTGGGTACTTGTCTAGTTCTAACACGATCCCTGCTAGAATGACGAGGACACGAGCACGTGTGTCACTGCCGGTGAGCTTTGAGGAATCCACAGTTGCTGAAAACTGAGAGGCTTGAAGAGCTAGATATGAGAGAAGCAACGGGAGCCAATGCGTAAGAACCGCTGCTTTCAATGCTTCGCCTTCTTCGCTGCTGGACCCCAAAATCTCCCATAGGTCGGTCAATTTGTCAGCCATCCCACTCGAAAACGTGTAGGCTTTGGACATTGATGCTCCTCGAAGAACTGAATCAACAACAGTGAGCAAGTTTTCCGCCATATGAACGTCACTTTTGGACCTGGCTTCGTCGAAGGGAAGACTCTTCATAGAGGGGAATAGATCTAAAAATCGTGCCTCCGCTCGGTTTTTCAAGTGTAAAGTAATGTCAGAACTCAAATAAGAGAGCATGCCTGTCCACATGATGTTATCTGCTTCAATAGCATTGTCCATCGCAGTAGAAAGTTGCCCAAACTGCTCTTGGAGTCTTTCAGCTCCTTCAGGAGTGCTGGGATCGTGAATTGCGAGATTGAGTGAAAGCTTGACTTGACAGAACGGAAGTGTAAATTCGTTCGCCAACTGCAATACCTGCTCGAAAGTCTTTTGCCCCCCTCCACTGTGAGGCACCAATAATTTGGTTGTGAGAGCTTCAATAAGCGTAGCTAACTTGGCGTCTGGGCTCTTGAGTGATAAGGTCTGGCTGGCGGCTTGTGGGTCCATGAGGATCAAGTCCCTGAGTAGCTCGAAAAGATGAGATTTAACCTTTTCATCGTCGAGAGGCTGTGGTCTAGGGGGCTGCTGGTTTCGAGAGGCTGCATACTCCGCTAGCGACCCTCGAACCAATAACATGACCTCTTTAGCATACTCGAGGCGTGCTTGATCCTGGATAATTTCAAACCGATGGCAATCGTCCAAGGTTAGGATTTGGTCCGGAACCAGCGTCTTCATCAGCATTTGTAAAATCTCTTGCATATAAGTAGAGGCTGATCCAACAGCGATTGGTTGAGTTTGCGTTCCTTGACTTTGGTTTCTCAGTGCGGTCGCAAGGAGAGTTGTGAGTGAGAGGCAGCCAGAACTAACAAGAAGTGGGTATATCTGGGCAATAGGCGCTCGTTTTGTTAGCTTGCGAATGTGTTGCACCCAGTCCTTCATCAAAGTATCAAAATACTGCGTGTCGAAAACTCGGAGCCGTGCCAACAACATAGAATAGGGACGCTGTCGTTCGTCACCTTTGGCCCAGCAGCTTGTGAGCTTACTCACGATGGTGTGAAAGAGACGCTCTATGGTGTGTTTGTCAGCGCTTGTGTAATTAGCCAACTTCTCGATCTGTTCGCCTAGTTCTGTCTCATCATCTTGAAGCTGTGCAGTCATACTATCAGACAGAGGTGATGAAGCATCTACAGCATTGCTTCTATCCGCTAGAAGCAATTCATTTCGTAATTGTGACGCTATTATCTCAAGCCCAGGGAGTCGGGGGGCAAGATTCGCGAGTGAAGCAAGAAGTGGTCGCGCTCCAGCACCTTGTTGTGCGCTGATCACCCTAAGGCGGTCGTAAAAGGAATGAAAAAGTGTTTTTGCTGAGCCCATCGCGAAAAACACTGGCAAATGCCGACTCAGGATGTTCACACAATAAGATAGTATCTCAATATTCGAGGAGTGTCTCATGAAACCCAGCGTCGTATCAAGCATGCTAAAATCTTGAGCAGCTACTAACAGTGTTCGGACTATATCCAGACATCTCTCAGGTGACTCAAGATGTGTTTTGTCGGTCTGGAACTGTTGAACGATACTGCCGATGAAGTCATGCGCGAGCCACGAACAGACTTCGGATTTTAGCGACCGACTACTCAAGCCGATCCTCTTGGCCAATTTTTTGACGCTCATTGGAGGCTTCTGTAATATTGGGTCGTTAGGTTCAAGGGGGACGGACAATGCGTATTTGATACATTTAATCGCCGTGCCGATATCGTACGCCTCGTCTTCAACGGAAAACGAAGCTCTGCGAAGGAGAGAAGCTCGCAAGCCCCCCATAGAACCATTGAACGAGGAGGCGGGAATCTCCACTAAAAGTCGCATAAAACATGGGCCATCCGGTTGGGCCTCGGAGGGGTCTAGGAGACCTCCTCTTGCGATGAGCCATTGAATATACTGGGGCACGGAAAAATGGCCCGTGCGTACAAGTTCTGCTACAAGGTGATAAACACTTTGTTTCCGTGGCGATTCATAGAGCGCATCGGCATCCAGAAAGCCAAGTATCTCCCCAGTAAGATCAGTGTCGGGGTCTGATATCGAGCGCAGGATCGTCACCGCGATATATACCTTCGCAGCACCAAATCGATAAAGGGATGTGCACCATTCGAGTGTAGTTCGTATGAGGACTGGCGTGTTTTTGGTAGCTTTATGTATTTGCTCTGGAATATTGTCTTTGAACGGCAGGCGCAACATATTGTCAAGTAGTGTAACCAATGTACTTCTAACGGCTGGCTGTGTTCTGACATTAGAGCTGGTTAATGAATCAGTCCGCAAGTCGATGGTTTTGAAAATGGTGTAGATGGACTCTTGGCTCGAAGAGAGAAAGCTATGTAACGAGTCTCGATATTGAGACCATGTTGTGGGGTGCACAAAATTGTCAGGGCTCGCTGAGATTAGGGATTCAACAAGAGACCCAAGTTGAGTGGAGAGAGGTAGTAAGATGTCTCTGTCTGGACTGTCGTATATCTAATCATAAAAGGTCAGTTTTAAATCAATAGGAGATTGGTATAGATAACCCACAGTGCAGTGATGGTTAAGCATAGCGGTAACCAGCCGTCGCCCATGTCGTCGGAGCTTGAGCATATCCTTCCAGTATATCTGCACCAATAAGAGCCACATCGGAAGTTTCGCTTCAGTGCTGCTCTCTAAGCTCGCAATAAGCCACTCCATATAGTGGTCACGGTCTAGAAGATACTCGGCATAGAGGTGGGTAGCTAGGCGAATCCTAAGAAATAGTAAGTAGGGAGTCTGTGTTTAAGTTGAAGGCTGCAGGGACTTACGCATATGTGACTTTAGGCTTCCAATCGTCTTCAGCGAATGCGCCGATGATAGTTTCGACGAATTGCTCTACGCACAGGGTCCAATCCCGAATCCATTTCACCTCGCCACCCATGACAAACGTGTTGTTGACCCCTTTTCGTTTGAAGGCTCTAATTTCATTAGCCCCTACGCATTTCGCAAGCCAGACGGCTCGATCAGTCGGAACCTTCTTGTTGAGGCATTGGTCGAGTAACACGCGACCGCGAATGCCATGAGGAATTGTTCTGCTGAGTTTACGGAGGGGGACATTGGGCTTGGCAAGCTCTTTCACCCAGGCTTCTCGCTTCGAATCCGTAAGGGTGACGCGTGGCGGTGGTTTAAAAGTGGAAGGCGACGTGATTTGCCCAATATGTCGCCGCTGGTTTAAGATGTTGGTGAATATGGTAGATAGTGTGTGTAACCCACTCTTGTGCTTCAAAGCTGGAAACAAGGTGGCCTTGGCGGACGTTGCTTCTTGAGTTGGTTGCGCCGGGGCCTTATCGAAATAACCAATACGGATGATATTATCAGAGAACTGGTCTTCGGGATGACCTCCGCGCCAAGGGTAGAAGTCGGCGTGGCCTGAAAATGTATTAGTATCGCGCTGGGTACTACCTTGGTTTTTCCTGGTCCTACCACACGGCTCTTGCTTCCCCATACTGGAATATCGGGGGGCTTCAGGAGGCACTTCGAGTACGAAGGGCTTAGAGCGCAAGTTGTTTCTTGCAGGCGCATTCACGGGCGCGGATTGGAATCCCTTGGTCGGCATCGCGAATCGGGCTCGGCGGGGAGGCATAGGGAGGGGAGTAGAGTCCCCGTCGGCAGTCTGACATCTCGACGTTTGCGGACTCATGTCGCCCAGGTCGGGGGCGTCGGCCATGGACATGACGCGCGACGGAGTGAAGACCTTGTTGGCAGACAAGGGATCAGGGTTCTGGGGCGATTCGACGAAACCCGCATGATCGATGCCATCGTTGGCAAGCTCAAGCTTGAGTTTGGAACCGCCCCTCCTCGGGGTGGTGCCATATCGAGTCTGCGCCCCATCACCACCATCGGCGGGCTGCTCGCTGCTGAAGCCGTCGGACCTTCGTATCGGGGATTGTGGGTGTTGCTGGGACAGCGAACGCTGAGGTGCGGGTCTCTGCGACAACCCCGAGCCGCTGAGTGTTCTCTGAGGCTGTCGCTGAGAGATTGCCAAAGAGGGGCGGGAGGTCATCGCGGACGCTGGGACGATAAGTACGCCATATCTTCAATGCGATGGGAGGGTGGATGCGAGGTCGAGCGGGCAGCCGGGGCGAAGCGAACAGGCGATGGTGAGGCCAGGGATATGGAGTAGAGTCGGGGCTGGTGAGGCGAGCTGGGGGATGGAGTCGAGGATGGACGGATGGATGGACGGATAGCGGTAGCAGGGCCGAGGAGCAATCGACGCAGCGGCGAGCAAGTGTGCCTATGCGGTGCGGCCTCCTAACGAGGCAAAATGAGTTTGTGGGAGCTGTGATTGTGGTTAGAGGGAGACTGGGAGTCGACGATGGGTGGATGGCCCAGACACACGAGAGAGGGTCCGATGAGGCTTGGGGATGACTACTGTAGGTAGGTATAGGTTACCCCGGGTACCCTTGGTAGGTAGGTAGGTAGGAAGGTAGGTAGGTCAAGGCAAGGACAAGGACATGTACAGTACCACACACACGGTGGGTTTGATTGGCACGCTGGTATCGGCAGCACCTTAAACACCATGTCATGTAATGTATAGATAGCAAGGGGGTCTTACGTAGAGTGGGCTAGATATGGTATAGCCTATAGGTTTGAGGAGCTGACAAGGCGACGAGGCAGGCAAAACGTGTGCAGTGAACGGGGGGAGCGTACGGTGAGCGTTCCACAACTGTCGTGAATCTTGTAACCTCGGGCACTTCCACTTACTAGTATAGTATACATATAGTACATACCATAATGCAGCATATGTAAATACCTAAGGCCGATGATTTGAATGAGACAGGATCGAGATGGCATGAGATGAGATGTATGGGAGGGATGAATGATGGGGCAGCAGTGGCAGTAGGTACTATGTATGTATGTATGTAAGTGGTGAAGTAGGTACGGACAGTACTGTCCCCAGATACTGGGTAAGAGCCTGCTTCAGACGGTGACAGTGGGTGTTGCCTATAGATACGGTACAGCACAGCACGGCATACATAGGGGTTCCTAGCTAAAGCAGGTACTTCATGATTGCGTCGCTGTCAACCTGTACGACCGAGGCGGGTTCGGCATGCAGCAGCAAAACAGCGCAGCAGAAGAGGGTCTGCGGGTTTATGGGTTTATGGGTTTATGGGTTTGTGTTTATGGGTTTATGGATGGATTCCGGGGGCGAGACTGCTGAGGGAGCAGAGCAGGGTGTCAAGTTGGCTGTCCGTAGGTGCAGGTAACATGCAGCAGCAGCGAGTGCGGTGGAATTTGCCATTGCGCTAAATTGGACCTGGCAGTGCGGGTGGACCAAGTGGGATTAGCGTGATCTGCGGTACTCCGAGGCCTGAGACTGTGCGAGCGCAACGAGGCATAATCCCACCGTTCCAAGTAAGAGGATGCGGCGAACTATCGGAACCGCGGCATGAGGGCATGGGAAGCCGGTGCCCCAGGCCGGCGCCCAGTGTCCAAAGCCACGCCCATTGCTGCGCAAGCGTACCTGCTGTACAGTACCGACTGTATCACCACCCACTGACAGCTACAGTAGGTACCGACCACTGGCGACAGTACCGATCCGAACGAGCGTGCGTACCACTGCCAAGCGCCCACGTAATAAATTAGGCACTTCCTGTTATCAGGCAGGCAGAGGCCAGCAGGTATGATTGTTCGCTCCAGCTTTGAGCCATTTCTCCGACGACGTCGCCGACCTTCTCACGGCAAACCACGCAATATACAAAGGTATAGCATACCTCCGGTACTTACTTACACAGGGGAGCGAGACCCAGCCCCCAGTCTACCAATCACCAGGCACACAAACAATCCGCCAGCAGCGATGCCAGCCCACTCCCGCGGGCGTCTCCCTGGCTCCAGAATGACCTGGCACATCCCGAAATAGGTCCATCGTCGTGTAACCAAGATAGCCTCGATTCGATAGTCTCCTGTCCGTAACTACAGTAGTCCCCAACACCAGTCTCCGCCTTTGGCGAAACCTCCGTGCCATTCATAGCCTGCTATGCCCCGAGTCAAGCAATCAGCTTCAACAGCAGAGCATTGCTGCGTGCGTACGTACATACTACGTTACCGGCACCCCGCAAGTAGATACCGCTTACTGTCTCGTTTAAGACACGACAAAGACTCTGATAAGAATAGCGCTGCTCACGTATTGCCGCCGCCGCCGTATTGGGCTAAAATCCGACGCAACGCGCCATACAATACTGATCCATCTACTGTATGCTACCAGGAACGACGTTGCCCCGGATTGCTGGTCTAATACAGTCGGGACTACACCGATTGGGACATGTATTACCTCATGCCTCACCGTGGTCTGGTGTCAGCAACATTCGAAGAAACAACCCACTATCAGTCAAGCCAAGGAATAGTAATCGTCCACATTACTGGCTCCACGCCACGAGGCAAATCCGGCGCCTCGGAATTTCAATTTCAATTCTATCCTGGAAACGGACATCTACCGATGCTATCCAATACGTAATATAGCCATGTACTACTATGTACTGTAGATAGGTATGGGACACGCAGACTACCTAAGTGCGTGTATGCCCAGTTCTGGCTTTGGGCTCAGCTTCCAATGAACATTCTCCTCTTCCGGTTCTTAGACTCTAGCTCTAACGGCTCTCCACTTCGGGAATGACAACGAGGTGCGACATGACATATCAGACAGCTTGGTTAAGTAAGCGTGTATTCGGGCCAGCCGGTAAGGTTTGGGCGAGCGAGCAAGCACGTCGCAATTATCAGGCATTGCCCTCGCCCGCCTCGGGGATTGCCTGTGGTGAATTGTATCTCCGCAATCGCTGACAAACTGCGCCGTCTGTATTTGTGGAAAGGGAGGCGAGGAATGGCGGATGGGATTGCTAATCTCGACGCAGTGCTTCCGCTCGCTTGGCACCTGTGCTTACATTCCGAAATTGTTTCGGCACCCGAAACATTTGTTCAACCCGGACCTCCTCTTCGTCTTTGTATGTGTGCATGTTTTGTTGTTGGGTATATCCCATCGCTTGGTCGCTCAGTTGGAAGGCTATTTCAGGCCCTAATTGGCTTGAGTCCGCTGGTTTCTAGCTCCGCCGGTACATTCCGTTGAACTAAGACAAAGCTGATTCAGGACAATATATCGTATGTCACTCATCTCCTGACATATGAGGAGCACGTGCACTTCATCAATACTCCGCACACAATAGAAATCCTGTGGAAGACACAAGATCAAACATATGGAGATCCTGCCTTGTAGTAGGATGTGCCGATACCCCGTACTCCCAACCCGCCTGATCAACTGGGGATTTGCACCCGACGCTAGACGCGGTAGATTCTTTATGTTTCGTTGTGCGAATACGGTACCTGTCTCACTCGGGCATCACCTATCGATCTTCAAATTACGTTGTCTCCGGCCGATGAGCTGCAGGCCTCGACTTAAACGTGACTCGCCTAGAAAAAGAAGGTGGTGGTTAGGAGGAATCGAGATCGGATGGACGTGGGAATATTTGTGCACCCATAATAGATGCTGTGCCCCAATCCTTCATGTCTCACTGCCGTATGGACGAAGATATTAGAAGCGGTGACCAACAGACTCAAGGGATAGATGCCCTCGTTGGAGAGAGTAACAACGAGCCCCGCGCCTGCGCGCCATATGCTCCAAACGTCTTATGAGCTCTTGGCTTGCAGGAGCTGTGAGGCCCTTACCCAGACGACTAACCATCATGAAGAGCAAGTTGCTGTGTATAATTCCGACCTCGTAGCAGCATTCGCGGAATCACACTTATTAGTCGGGCTCCAAGACCAGGCCTGCGTCGCTAGTGACGCAAAAGCGATCAAATACAGTAAGGTGAGTAAGTATTCTCAATCGGAGGAACCCACGATAGCGCCATGGGGGGAGCAGTGCGGCCACCCAGATCTGACCACAATAATTAATGATCAGTCCCGTGCTGCTGGGATGAGAGGGTCGACACCCCGCTGTGGCTTCAACCATTGTTTGTTCATCGAAGGTGGCCATGGACAAGCCTTCCTTACCTCAGCGAAGGAGGTATTAAGTAGCTAGATGCGCTAAAATAGACTCGGCCTAGCGCAGCTGTCGCTCTAGACCCCTGCTGCCATTAACCTTAGCAACGCAACGACAACGAGCCAGGCTGTCGAACTCAATTGCCGTGGTCAACGACGACACTCTTTACCTACCTCACGATTACCCTTCAAACCTTTAAACTCACGCCAAAATCGCATCTGCCACTGTCTGCGGAACAGCTCGGAAATCGCTGGAACAACGTCTTCCGCATCTATACCCCGAAATTCGACACATAATGGCGTCAAAGAAGGACATGCGACGGCCGGATCTGGGTAAGACATCTGTATCCTTCCCGTGTCGCGCCTACGTGCATTCGCATCGCATCAAGTAGCGGGCCACAGAAGCGGAAACATGCCGAAAAACATCGATTCGCAAGAAGGCTAACGAGATGCGCCCGGCGCAAAACCGAACAGTCGTCCCATACCAGGAGCCGCCCGTCGGAAAAGACGACAGCCCCGAGTTCTCGTCGACCCTGTCCTCGACGATGCCCATGGCCGCCATCTTCACGCGCAACAAGTACATCGGATGGTATGTCTGTCGATCCATCTACCCTTCACCGCGCCACCACCAGAACAAAAGACGCGATAGAACAGGGGGTTTTCTACAGAGACGGCCGCCATGGAACCTAAGCTAATTGCAATACCCCCGTTTCCACAGGACCGCCGTCGTCTTCAGCATGCAGAGCTGGCTAGGCGAGAGCGAGGCGACGACGCAGACCACGAGCACGCCGGGCTACTTTAGCGTTGGAATGTCGAGTAAGTCCCATCAACCGCCACCTTACCCCCTTTTCATATATTCAGAGTCTATCTACCCCCCGTCTCCGAATGCATATTTCCACATACCACTTACCCATCATACTAACCGCGAAATAGTCATGGCCCTCCTCGTCACCTACCTCCCCATCTTCATGCCCCCGGTACCAGGCCAAGCCCAACCCGTCGCGCCCGTCGCCGCATAGACGTTCCTCAACCACCGAAGGAACCCTCACCAGCTCCAGATCCACCTGCACGCACGCGTGCGTAAAAGAGGGAAGTTTTCAAACCCGGCTCCAGTTCGATGCCTTCGCTATACAAGACAAGGAGGCATTCGCAACCAACCAGCTTCTTTCCTTCCGACATCTTCCTAGTTTATATACAAAGAGAGTAAAGACGGGGTAAAATAATAAATACCAAGGAGGTGGCGCCAGCGAAAATCCAAAATTCATCACGGGAGGCTCGTGAAAAATACAGTGCACGAGAGAATACGTACGAAACGGCGTGCTTGTGACGGTGGGTTGGCTTCTATACTATATATTATAGTAGGTATAGTATAGTATAGGCCGGGGTATAGATAAATGAATAGGTGCCGACGTAATATGTACAGTATGACCACATCAAGGCAAGAAAAAGTTTCAACCCGCGGATCGAATACGAGATACATGTGACAGACACACCACGCATTAAATAACCACCGATATAAAAATCAAGCTACGCGAATACAGTAATAATAATAGGGTGGACTCCAGACCATGGCAAGTCAGCTTGTCATCTCAGTCATAAATCAACAAGACAATACCTAGTAAGGGGTAGGATTTTTGACATGCGCGTAAGCATGACATACCTAACCGTAGGCATAATAGGTAAGCATAAGATAGCTCACAAGACGAACATCATCCACGACTCTGAACAGAAGATGAGTTTTCTGATTTTTTTCAGTTCCACGCTGCATCTGTAATATATTTTGTGTCCCAGAGCCAACTCCAAACAAATGCGCGCGACCTGCGCCCTACGCCAGCCAGCCAGCCGACCAACCGAATCCGCCCCGGCTAGGGAAGGGGGGGAAAAGACGAAGCAGAGCAGTTCACCCACCTCGAAAACACACATCTCGTACCAATCATACACTTTGCTCCTCCGTCCGTCTGCTCGCCCTAGCTAGGTACAATACATGCTGAAATAAATTACGATTTAAGCGCTCTCTTTCTGTACTCCCGCACCCCTCCAAGTGCTGGCTTTGTATACAACTGGTCCCCACTAACTGACAGAGGACTTCGCACTAATCCTCGTCGAAGATCTGATACGTATTCTGTAGTATCGTATCCACGGCACGGACCTGCCACGCGGCGTCCGCGATGTTGCTCCCTGGTGCTGTCCCCATAAGTGTAGGTCCGAATACGATGGATAGGTTTTGGGAATTCATGCGATTGACGGCGCTGTTCTCCATGACCCTGTGTAAGTGTAGCGTTAGGGCGCGTAGAGTAGCATAATTGGGGTCTGGGAGACCATTGATGATAGCATGCATGCTATCCCTTCGCACGATATCGTCATCCTGCTTTGCTGCCTCGATGAATCCCGAGTAGTTTTCAGAGGTGAGAAGAGGATCCGGGAGGTCACGGAGGAACTGCTTCAGCAGGCCGGCAACACTATTGACGTCATGAAAAAAGTTCTCAGGGTTGCGGAAGTCCAAGATGTGGGATTCTTGGTCTACGCAATTAGTTAATTAGCTGCTGTTTAAGCAAAATGGAAGCGGGGGGAGGGGGGTGGACATACCTGTGTCAAAGAGATTCTTCAACTTGCTCACATGCATCGCTGAACCAGACAAGCGATAAATACCCTCCACAGCAAGGCCGTATAAATCAACCGCCTGTATACACTGGTGTACGGCCATGGGCACAGCAAACTGATCTCGCTCGTATAGTCGTGCCAGTGAAACGCCGAACACCTGTTTCCCGCCTCCACTGGGACTGCTAAATGTCTTAGGAGGGGACGCTGAGCGCGCAGCTAATTCCTGCGGCGGTGAAGCCCCCGTAAAAGCACTGGGCCCTCCTGGTTGTTGCTGCGGAGATTGTCTTCCCGACGACTGAGTCTGGAACGGGAGCGCCCCCAGCTGTGGTGGACCACTCTGACTGTTCAAAGGGCTACTTATACTGCCGTTGAACCGCGACTGTTGAGGAAGGGCATGAGTCGAATTCCGAGCGTTATACGTTTGCTGTGGTTGCATATTAGACTGAGTGAGCATAGCTCCGTGGCTATAGCTTCTCTCGTGTCCCAGTCCCGTTGATGACCTCTGAGCAGCTGCGATTGAAGGGTGCATGTAACTCTGGGCCGGACTACCCTGGCCCATGGGAGAGGCCGTGTCAAAAGTTGATGTCCGTCCTACCGAGCCAGAAGGTGGTGCCTGGGTCTGCAGAGGGGGTAGTGTTTGATTTTGGGATTGTGGTCTCGCTGATTGTTGATGTAATTGTGACACCTGATTCGTGGACATATTATGCTGGGGGTTAAGAACCTGGATCCATTAGTACATAGAAACACACCGGAAAAGATATCCAATGAATAGCATACCGGATTACGCTCATATTTAGGCTCGGATGGTTTTGTGGGTAGTTTGGAATGAAAGCTGGTTATAAAGTCTTCTAGATCCTTCGTGTTATCTATAGAGTGAATAACTTCCTTCAGGCTATGCGAGTATTGGGCCTGTAAACTGGCATTCTTCAATGGACTGATGACTAGCCCATTGCTGAGAAGTAGTTTCTCGTTGAATGACGCTGTTCATGTGTTATTAGTCGTAGATTCAAGACCAAGCTACGGGCGCTCTTTTTACTCACCAAACTTCTGCAATTGTAATGTGGTGCCAGAATCGCATTCCTTTATGAGATCCTGCAGCGCTCTAATCGCTTCTGGGCGAGTTGTCGACTCCATTGTGGCCTTTTCGGATTGGTACGCCTCGACCTTGCCCTTATAATCTGTATCTGCGGCCTGCGTCTTGTGTAAAAGATACTCTTCTTGCTGCGCAGCGGACTTGGATCCTTTGATGCCGAATACTCGAGGGCCCTGCTTCGCCTCGCCAGTCCTCACACGTTCGTATTCATCGGCCAATGCGTCATACTTGGCCTTGGACTTGCGCATGGCAGACTCAAGGTCCACCAATCGCTGCTCAGCAGCTAGGCCGTTCTGCTTCCACCCTTTGCGATGTTTCTCTGCCACGGCGGCGACCTCGAGGAGATCCTCGTGCATCTGATGTAACGAGAAGGCAAACTGGGTTCCGTTTTCGGCCATGCGGTCGTGTATCGTGAGCATCTCCTCGTATGACTTGGCAAAGGTTCCTTGTCGGTGGTCGGCATGGTGAATGTTGTCCTGGCTTAATTTGCAGAGCTTCTTCATGCCCCGTGCATGTTCCTCTTCCAGAACAGAGCGTTTCTTCAGAAAGACGGCGAACTCCTAGCATGGATACCAAGTCAGCAACAACATGGCCGACGAAGAGAAGGCTGCACCTATAGCTCACCTTAGCTGAGGCGATGCTCTGCTTCAAGCGGGTTAGCAACGTTGGTATGCCAATCTATCATGGTCAGCCGTAATCACCGTTGTGCGAGGGACGTCGCCGGGATGCGTACATCAGAGCCCAAGACATCTTGGACTCGCTGGGAGGGCTCGGGCTTTGCGCCGTCGAGAGGCGCCGACGGACTTGTCTCAGTGGCGCCGGCCCCAGTTCCAGCTCCAGCTCCAGCTCCCGCTCCCGCTCCAGCTGCAGCCCCGGACGAGGTGCCAGGCCTCGGCCCATTGTCGGGGGCAGGGCTGGGGATATGGCGTGGCGACATGCTGGCGGGTTGTTCGTGGTCGGGTTGCGAAGGCGACGGGTTGTCGATGGAGGTCCGAGCAAAGTCTGCCATGGTGGTCGTGGGAGTCGGCGTCGGCGGGTCGGGCGAATCTGGATATTTAGGTTACGTAGATGCTGGCGGGCAGCAGGGACCGGCCACGGTGGGTTTGGTTGGGTGGACGATCGGCAGGCTCTCAGCAGGTTATGTCGCACCTGCTACCACACTGCAGCCAAGTCAGTACTCTGAGTAACCCGGTGCAGGCCCGGTGCAGGCAGACTCGGTTCAGTGCCTGTCCAGTGCCTGTCCAGTGCCTGTTGCTGTTGCCGTCGACGAGAGCGTGAAACGTGCGCGTGCGTCGGCTGTTCATGCGCGGCGGATCGTCGAGCTTGGGCAGCGGGCCAGTTCCGGTTTTCGTTGGATGAGATGTTGGACGTTCGATGATCGATATGATATTCTTGACAGCATGCGTGTGCAGGTCAAGCAAGGTACTCTATGTATGCACAGTACCGTACTGTATGGCCAATAGCTATGTAAGTAGTATAGGTAGGTATGTAGGCAGGCTAGGTAGGTATATGCCTATTAATAGTCCTGATGCTGTCGGTGTTGTTGTTGTTGTCGATGCTGGGTAGTCGGGTACCAAGGTGTCATGCGACAGCGAGCCAGCAAAAAGCCAGACAGCAGACAGACAACCAGCCGTCTCGTAAAAACTTGAGCCGACAATTGATTGTCTAATAATCTGTGGTACAGTATACTACTTACTACTGTCGTACGAAGCGCTTCAATCAATCACCTGCAATGGACGAGGCCACCAAACCGGCCAATCAATTTCGGGCATGGACTTGAGTTGGGTTACCTAATACTGCTGTGAGTAGTGGCTTGGGTGGAGTACCAGGTACCAGCTTCGGGTGCTGTACGGTATGGTACTGCTGGCTCTGTACACTGGTCGGTGCGCACCAAGCCCCGCCCCGCGCTCCTCCACCTTCCCCCTCTCCTTCAACACCTTTCTGAACTCTCCGTATTGTTTGCTATATGTAGCAGGCCCTGTGCCGGTAACACGACAGACATGTTCCTTATTCAAAAGCAGGATCTCACTTGACTACCGCTTCCAATGTTACACTTCGGGCGTTTTTCTAATTCCCACAATCTTAATGCCAAACTCTCGCGTGTTGCATGCGCAACCAATGTCAGGTCATCTTCCTCGCTAAGCCCGGGCCACTGCTCTTCCTTCGTCCCAATATCGCCCTTGTAACACGGCGCTAGATAATCGAGGCGATGGCACCGTTGATCGATCATCTCCACGTGTGTAATGTAGGTACTGGACCTAGGAGACGGGGATGCAGGTGACGGATCTTGGAGAGGTCGAGGCTATTTCGCGAACCACATGAAACTCGCCTAGCATCCCGTCTCTTGCCCCGTGGGGGTACTTCAGCTCCTGAGAGCCATGATCACAGTGTAAGACACTCCCTATTCTAGGTATATCAGCCCGGATCGCAAAACAGACATCGCCGCATTGCACACGAAGGAGGTAGGTGCTGGGCGAAGATAAAAGCTTGAATCCCCCCTGCTCGTTGACAGGGCTCCAGTTCATCCCCGCACCCACGATTGGGGGCAGCAAAGCTGTTATTACGGCAATTAGTATACAATATATAGCAGGAGTCCCTACCTCTAAGGCTAACTATCACCACTCGTCGCCCAAATAGCTCTATTTACCTAGGTACTATAAGTTATAGATTATCAATGGTAGCTCACTTCAGATATAAGAGCCTTACTACATAACGAGAACCCTTCTTCCTACACTACCCCTCCCTCCCTACAGATAGGATGAAAAATGACATCGGACGAAATACCAAAGAGGGAAGGATTGCGAACAGGGTATTGGCAGGGATATGGTATCCGAAACTACCTAGGTTGGGAGGCTACTCACAGTCGGTAACGGAACGCTTCGCGTTACAGTTCTTGTCATGATCACAGCTCAACTTTTGCTCAATTACCTTTGAGGTCATGTTTAAAGAGTTCATAATGCCGGCAGTCTTTGGCTTTCGGTGAAGAGTAGATCTCTAATGGTTTTGGCCAGGTATGTCGAGAGACAGCCTTGACTAACAGGGGTACTTATAGAACTCTTCTTATATATCAATATTCGTCTCAGTATCCGGCAGTCTGCAGTCACACATCAAGGAGATTTTTTTTAATTAAGAAAAAAAATGGCCCTAACCCATACCCACGGGCTCGGATGCAACTAACGACAGTTAGAAGCCTATCTGTCTGTTTCGAGATGGGTTTCAGCTTCACATCATCACATTCTTCTTCTTACAGCGTAGCACTCACTAAAGCATGTTCCAACACGACTATCAGCAATTTAAGCCCAGACATATTCCCACCCCGTAAAAGAGGTTTTCCGCTTTAGCTTTCTTGCTAAAGCAACATCGAGGGTTGCTAGTTTGACCCGCTCTTATTAGTCAACCGATTCTTACAATCCGGTTCATCTACAGTAGGCATGTCTTTGGGAGCCTGAGAATCATCAATTTATTGGTGGTATCCCAACGATCCTAGAAATACCAATTGACGATCCAGAAGGCTGCTTTCGGCAGTTACTCGAGCGGGCAGGGGTGAGATAAGCGAACACCGTCTCTCTACTGTCTCGTCATATACTACAGCAACTCATGATGAAAAAGCATTAAATTGCCCTCGAATATACTGTAGGTATAAGCAGATGATGAATTAAGGTTAAAGACCAAAAAGGAAGGAGACGCTAGGCCTAGAACAGAGACATCTACTTACTGTACCCATCTACCATGATACTGTGCCTTTACGCAATCCTTCTCGAAAGCCTAGCACTGTACTAAGATGAGACATGATGCAACCTCGGCTATAGTATTAGATGTCTTGGTTTTAAATATAAATACGAAATGTTGTAAGGAGGAATAAGGGATAAGACATTTATTTAAAGAGATTCCTATTATTGTGCTTGCAGTTGCTGTTGTGCCACCCATGTAGTTGAAATGCATCCAAGGACCCAGCGGATCACGTGCAATGATTCGCACAATACAATGATAGTTGAGAAAGCAATATATATATAAAGGTGCTCAAAAGAACAAGTTGATCCTAAGCAATCTTGGTACTCCGATACGGGGAATCGAACCCCGGGCTCCGCGGTGAAAATGCGATATGTAACAGTATAGTTACTATTTTGGGAGCGAGCAGATGTGAAGTGGCAGAGCAAGGGACTGGGAAGCCTTTACGAGGGGTAGCTCCTACACACTATAGTATGGTTCGCACTTTTCGTGATGTCCTTTCGCTATATTGCTATAGAATAACCTGGATTGGTAGTTTTCGGCCGCCTAGAGAGATAAGGATCAATATGAGGACTTCACTGATCTACAAACTGATGGCTATTTCAATGTCCGTCCCTAAATTACACCTATCATCGCGCCTATCATCTTTCATGTGACTACTCCCATTCGCTTGATAGTATCTATGAATGCGACGAGTGGGGTTTCGCTAAGGTTGGTAGATATGTACTGTAGGTAGGTAGTAGTAAGAGCTTACGATCAAGGGCTTGGAATGATATTCATATTAATCTAATAATCTTTTGCATCAAGGCTCTTTAGACAGTTTCCCCAACTTGTGGTCCAGAGGGAGATATATGACTTATACTATGCCAATTCGCTTTACGTAAAGCCTCAGAACTCGGTTGTCGTGATGTTGCATTCGTTACTGACGGCACTCGCTCTCCATGGCACCCTAGTCCGTCTTGACCAGCTCTACGGTGGAAAGTAGTTTTTATAGGATTTATTAGTATCAAATATGCCACTGACCAATATAATATGTGCGTCGATAAACTACTTGCTAGAATAATCCTCTTGTCGTAAGCACTGTTTGCCACGGAACGGAACTGCAGTACAGAACTACAACACTACTAAAGTAGAACATTTTCAAGATTGGTTTCTTGATACTTACAGTTCGCTGGATCCGTTATATGCTTTTGGTGACATGCGGAAGCTGTAGGTAATCAGGAAACTGGGGGAGAGCTTAGAGATTTCATATACTATCTTCACGATTATATGGTGTCGTTGGGTCCTCAGGTTAATGGAAAGGCTTAGCATCTGACTAGATTTGAAATTTGGTATGAAAAAACAGCTGTGTCTCGCTCTATATTCCCGTTGCTTCATTTTTTGGGCCTAAAGGTTCGGGCAAAGCGACGCATCTAATACACCGATTGCTGCCCACACAGCCAATAAATCGAAAACACGAACATACCCTACAGCCACAAAATCCTCTTTCAACCAGTCATAAGCCCACGCCACCGTATCAGCGCTTAAACGAGCCTTGAAGCGCATTGGCCCCCAACAATGAAGTTGTATTGGGTTTGGCTTATCGATATTTATCAAACTGCACGCAGCCTTCTCTGAGCTGAACTCTTCGGCTTTGGACTGAGCGCGTGAAGCCGCGTAGTCCTCAAAGATTATATCCCATCCGCACACGACAATATTATTCGAAACCGAGAGGCTTGAGCTCCTACCATCGTAACGCGGCGTATATTAGCCAAGTTTACGGGATTAGGGCCTATCCTTATCGTCACTTTCAAAACGGTGCACAGCTACGAGGCACAAGGCAACATTTCGAAAACCAAACCCCCTCCTAACTATGGGGCTCTTCAAGCGCAATCGGGAGCAGGATCAAGCTCAAAAAGCCGACCATTCTCATTCAAAGGCCACATCAGTACGGCGCTGGCTAGGGAGGCGTCTAGGCAAGCGAGGCAGACAAGAGAGCGGAAACAGCGATGCCCAAGAGGAGTGGTCTGAAAATGGATCGGCGAATCCCGATCTTGACAGCTGCCCGCCATCAAATCATGAAGTGGCCCCCCCGATCCAGTCACTTTGGGATCGCGCATATGACACTCTAAGGTTAAGCGAGGATGGACGGAAACTAGTGGAGGATTACGAGGGGCTGCTCTCAAAGGAGGCACAGAACATGAGTACGCATTACTTACAAGTTATACGTTATAGACATTGACCACTTGTTAGTTTCCACGTCAAATGATGGGCTTGCGGGGGCCGTGCCACCGGACGATGAACAATCTCGGCAAATCCAATTACAAACTATAATCGCGGCGGGTCTACAACGAATAGCTGAGAAAAAAACAAAGTACACTATCGCCGGGCATGAATTTAATCTGTCGAATCAAATTGACCAGGCCGCGAAGTTGGTCATTTGGGCAAAGAGCTTGATCGGTGAGGCTGTCAAGCAGTCGCCCGAGGCTTCCGTCGCGTGGGCCGGTGTCTGCATCATCCTCCCACTCCTTACGAACCCAAAGATCGCAGATGAAGCCAACCGTGACGGGTTCGCATATGTGACTACTCGCATGCAGTATTACACCAAGTTTGAGCCTCTGGTTCGGCAGCTCGACAAGAACCTCGAAGTTTCTCCTGAGTTAATAGATCAAGCGAACGACCACATTGTGCAACTCTATGAGCGCATCCTCAAATTTCAGATCCGAAGTGTCCTGAGATTCTACCGGAGCCACCTCGGACGTTATGCCGGTGATGTGATTCTAACAGAAGATTGGAAGAAGATGAAATCCGACATCAAAGAATTCGAGGACACTGTCAACGGAACGCTGAATCAGATAAACCAATTCGTGGCCAGGCAGGAGCTTGAGTCTCTTAATGAAAATAGCAAAAGAAGTCTTGAAGTCATGCAACAGTTCATGTCTGTTTCCGAAGAGCAGGTCCGTCTCGCAACAGAGCAGTTGGGCATAGCAACAAAGCAGTTGGACATATCACAGAGAGAGCTTGAGATCCAGGAAAACAAAGTGAAGGAGAGGCTGTCTGACAAGCAAAACGAATGCCTTCAGCTGTTCCGTCTCACTGATAGCAACAAAGACGCTACGTATGAGTGGTATAAGGATCGTGTGGAAACTAGGGTGGAAGGCACCTGCCAGTGGTTCCTACAACACGAGAAATTCCAAAGGTGGCTAAAACAAGATTCCGGACCATTGCTGGTGTCTGCGGACCCGGGCTGTGGAAAGTCTGTTTTGGCCAAATACCTTATCGACTCTGTACTACCGCACTCACCAACAACAACCATTTGCTACTTTTTCTTTAAAGACCAGGACCAGTACACGGGCCGCCAAGCACTCTGCGCCATACTTCATCAACTCTTTTCCCTGAAGCCGCTCTTAATCAAACATGCTATCAGCCAATTCGAAGTTAACGGGCGAGGTCTAATCAACTCGGAAACCTTGCTCTGGAATGTTCTAAGGAATGCCGTGCAAGATCCCCAAGCTGGGCAGATAATCATAGTCTTGGATGCCCTGGACGAATGCGCCGAATCAGAATTCAAGGACCTGATGAGGAATTTACAGAGCCAATTCTGCGCCGATCATTCGAACCCTGGCAAGTTGAAATATTTGCTGACGAGTCGCCCATATGAGCAGATCGTGTCCAAATTTCAACATCTCCTAGAAAGATTTCCAGATATACGTATACCGGGAGAAGAAGAGTCAGACACCATCAGCCGCGAAGTGAACCGCGTCATCGAGTACCGAGTCGAACACTTGGCGAAAGCAAAAGGACTCTCTGATAAAGTCAAAGGTCGCCTGGCAGAAAAGTTACTGGGAATTCCGCACCGTACATATCTCTGGGTGTACCTTATATTTGACTACTTAGGGGAGGAAAACTTCAAGAAAACTGTCAATGGGGTTGATTCTATTATTTCGACCATGCCAAAGGATATATCTCAAGCATATGAGAAGATTCTTGGCAAGTGCAAGGAAGAAACCCCTATGGTTAAGAAGGCTTTAAGCATAATTTTAGCAGCAAGTCGGCCGCTGACGATCCTGGAGATGAATGTTGCTTTGAATGTAGATGATACATCAAAGTCTATTCATGACCTCGACCTAGAGGAAGATAAAGACTTCATATTGCGTCTTAGATCGTGGTGTGGATTGTTCATCTCAATTCACCATCAGAAGGTTTATTTCCTGCATCAGACTGCGCGAGAGTTTCTTTTAAGTGTGCCTTCGCAAATTATTCAATCAGGAGGATGCTGGCAACACTCCATAACTAACCGCGACGCACACCGGGTACTTGCGGAGATTTGTATAATCTATCTCGACTTCCTCAATTCCAACGATAGTCCGACAGATGAGGGCCGAGAAGCCGACCGAGACCCCGGCGGCTACCCCCTTTTAGACTATTCGGCCAACAATTGGAACGCCCATTTCCGCAAGGCTTGTGTTAGCAACGACGCGAGTATAATACCTTCCGCTTTGAGGATTTGTAATCCAGATTTGAGGAGTTGCTCAACCTGGTTCAAAATTTATTGGAAGACTTATGCTTATAGATATGAAAGACCTACTATATTTCCATCCAGTCTCTTGATACCCGCTCACCTTGGGAATGAGGTAATTGTGAAGCTGCTGCTTGAAAAAGGCGCCGATCTTGAGTCTAAGGATACGGCATATGGCCGTACGCCGCTATCGTGGGCAGCTAGAAATGGGCATGAAGGGGTTGTTAAACTGCTGCTTGAAAAAGGTGCCGATCTTGAGTCTAAGGATACGGCAAATAACCGAACGCCGCTATTGTGGGCAGCTGAAAAAGGGCATGAAGGGGTTGTTAAACTACTGCTTGAAAAAGGTGCCGATCTTAAGTCTAAGGATACGGAATATGGCCAAACGCCGCTATTGTGGGCAGCTGAAAAAGGGCATGAAGGGGTTGTTGAACTGCTGCTTGAAAAAAGCGCCGATCTTGAGTCTAAGGATACGAAATATAGCCAAACGCCGCTATTGTGGGCAGCTAAAAAGGGGCATGAAGGGGTTGTTAAACTGCTGCTTGAAAAAGGCGCCGATCTTGAGTCTAAGGATACGGCATATGGCTGGACGCCGCTATTGTGGGCATTTGAAACAAGGCATGAAGGGGTTGTTAAACTGCTGCTTGAAAAAGGCGCCGATCTTGAGTCTAAGGATACGAAATATGGCCAAACGCTGCTATTGTGGGCAGCTGAAAAAGGGCATGAAGGGGTTGTTAAACTGCTGCTTGAAAAAGGCGTCAATCTTGAGTCTAAGGATAATAATGGCTGGACGCCGTTGTTGTGGGCAGTTGAAGAGGGGGACGAAGAGGTTGTTAAACTGTTGCTTGAAAAAGGCGCCAATCTTGAGTCTAAGGATACGACATATGGCCAAACGCCGCTATTATGGGCAGTTAAAAAATGGCATAAAGGGGTTGTTAAACTGCTGATTGAAAAAGGCGCCAATCTTGAGTCTAAGGATAATAATGGCTGGACGCCGTTGTTGTGGGCAGTTGAAGAGGGGGACGAAGAGGTTGTTAAGTTGCTGCTTGAAAAGGGCGCCGATCTTGAGTCTAAGGATAATAGTGGCCGTACGCCGCTATCGTGGGTAGCTAAATGGGGGCAGGAGATGATTGCTAAACTGCTGCTTGAAAAAGGCGCTGATCTTGAGTCTAAGGATAATAGTGGCCGTACGCCGCTATCGTGGGTAGCTGAATGGGGGCAGGAGATGATTGCTAAACTGCTGCTTGAAAAAGGCGCCGATCTTGAGTCTAAGGATAATAGCGGCTGTACGCCGCTATCGTGGGCAGCTAGATCGGGCAGGGGATGGGGGCGCGAGAGGGTTGCTGAACTACTGCTTAAAAAAGGCGCCGATCTTGAGTCTAAGGATAATAGTGGCCGGACGCCGCTGTCGTGGGCAATTAAAGAGGGGGACGAAAATGAAGATGAAGAGGGGGACGAAGATGAAGATGAAGAGGAGGACGAAGAGTTTGTTAAGTTGCTGCTTGAAAAGGGCGCTGATCCCGAGTCTGAGGATAATGAGGGCCTAACGCCACTATTGCGGGCAGTTAAAAGCGGGCATAAAGAGGTTGTTAGGCTGTTACGGGAAAAGGCCGCTGAACGGAGCGCTTCGCTTGATCTCAAAAGTTGAATATCTGACTTCTGCATACCTGGACTGAAGTACCTATGGCCTACAGGGAGGCCAGATCTCCAATGCAAGAGAGGAATGGGTGCGCTACCCCAGCCTATAGCAAAGCAAGTGCACTAAGTTAGTTACAACGGAATACTACCTGCTTGTATGTTTGTTGAGTTTGGCTGCATGAATTGTTAAAAATAGTAACGGGGTTGGCTGATCATGTCGAGTATCTCATGTGAGCAAACATTGACGACCGAAACTTTTGGGCAATGCTGTTGGACCCATTTGGGATATCACGAGCCTCGCTAAAGTCATGCTGAATAAGTCGGATATAGTAAATATACGTGAGAGGGGTACATTTGGATATAGATAGGCTGGAGCACCGGTGAGCAAATTAAAAGAACTATTAGGTTGTATAGATGGGATGGATTAAATGATATTGCGCCAAGCTGACGCATGCCTCCTCTCTTGCTTCTTCGCTTTCTTCTCTTCCTTTTTCGCCTCCTTATCAGCTCTCTGCGCCTCCCATTCTTCGAGGTTTTGTACCAGTAACCAGTCTAGGGATTTGACCCTATTCCGCTCTCCCCAGCTATTCCAGCGGCTCTGGGGATTCTTCCCTTTCTGCTGCCTCTTCCAGGACCGCTTACGACCCGACTTCGCAGCCCGGTCGGCCTTGAGGACCTTGTGCTTGATCTCCCAGGTCGCGATCTTCGCAAGCGTGGTCGTCGCCGGACTCGGAGCCGGCACGTCGAACGAGAGCTCGCAGATATACTGCGACAAATACTGCAGACACCTCTCCTGGCATGTCAGCTCCAGAGTCGCCTCGGTGAGCGCCGCGAGGCAGGGATCCTTCTTCTCGAGCCCAAATAGTTTCTTAAGTCGTTTCGTGCCGATGATTTTGATGTGTAGCTTGCGCGGATGGAAGTACTTCTCGTTCATGAGCGCTACGTAGTCCTTCGTGCGCTTGTAATTCAGGGCGGCTGCGCCGACGATGGCGATAGCCTCTATCGCGCCGCCGACACCCTCCGCTACATCGTAGGGTACTAGGCCGACAGCGAACCCCGCGGTCTTTAGCACGCGGAATGCGAGGTGGGGCGTTATGATGATGTTGAGATTGTCGATGAATGCTACGAAGTCCTCTTTCGCGATGTCGTGGTCGGCTAGCTCCGCGGCCCACGCGCGCGCGAAGGGGACCCCCTCCCCTGGGTATAAGCGTGGAATTAGAACCGGTTTGGGGAGAGGTGGGAACTCTGCATCTTCCGGGACAGGAGGAAAGCTTGCGGTCGCGAGGTCGAGGATGCGACTCTCGGTGACTGGCTCTGAGTCTCGAGATGGAGTCGATACGAGCTCAGCATCGACCGAGTCGGCAGAGGACAATGTATTTGGTAATCTCGTTGAGCCATTTGCATCACTAGATATAGTCGTGCTTGAAGAGACTCGGGGAATAGTTAGGCTCTCCGAACCTATAGTGCTAGGATGGAGAAGGCCTTGTCTGGGGAGATGATCTCCATCGTGATCCTCACGGCTACCGGACTGACTCTTCATTGAAGCTAATGAGCGACTTGCCTTCTTTCTTAAAGCTATAACAGCATCTCCGAGGCGTTCCTTTGATGACATGACTAAGCTTTATTATAAAGAGTGATGACAACTGCTTCAGATATAGATGAAGTACATAAGCAGTGGCATTTTATATTATATCAAAGCATACCGAGTATAGTGACGCGATATACTCGGTAGATTGCAGCTAATTGCCTCGAGCTGCTCCCATCACGACCGCAAAATAGAGCCAAGAGCCGATCCTTCGTTGGAGTCCATGGCCATCTTGCCTAGATTGGCATAGGGTCGAGAGACAGCTGAACAGCAAAGCCACAATAGAGTCGCTATGCTTGGACCTACAAAGTGGTAGTCGTGAGGCTCGTGATCGAACGAATGTGTTCTATTGGTTCACTTTTACGTGCTTGAAGACCATCGTATCTCGTATTGCAGTAGGGGCTTTGCATACTGCCTACCTGATAAAGAGGTATAGGTATGATATTGGCCCAAGCTTATACTCTACAACTTGTATAAATCCCTGTATGAGATCAGGTTGATCTGAAACTGGATGAAAAATGCTTAGAATAGACTAGCGCAATAACTATACAGTGCAAATAGTGCTATAAATACAGTACTTACTTTGTACCTAGGTAGACAAAGGGGGTCGGTCCGTCACTCCGACAACGCCAGCTGTTGCTCACTGGCAATGTCCCCGAGTACCAGCTACAGCCGAGAAGGGTTCCCCTAGGGGACGCTAGCATTAGAAACCCCCACTTGGCGGCGGGAAAGACGCGGAGGCGTCGTCATCACCAACTGAAACAGCCCACATTCCCTTGGTACAAGTACTCTATCTGCTCATCACTCAACACCAGCATTTATTTGATCTCCTCCCTACCACCTATCTACACGCATCTATGAAATCATAAACCTAACACCCACCTGCGGATACGAACGCATCCTAACATGCAGCTACGTTCCTTTGTCGCCGGCGCCGGGCTGGTGGCGGCCGCGAGCGCCCTCTTGCTCCCGCCTGACCTGACGATTACCGACGACGACTCCATCACCACTTTGCCCGTGCCGGTTGAAATCGATGCCGATGTCGCCGTCTCGAACGCGCCCCAGAGCCAGACTCTCGAGTTGGAGTGTCCTGGATGCCTCCAGTTTGGCCGCAAGCACCGTAAAGAGATCCCGAGCCATCTGAAGCTACACTTCACTATTGAGTCTACCGATGGCGCCGACCGTCTTACTCTGAACGGCTACGAACTTTACCCGCATCCCGTCCCCCTTCAAGATACCCTCACGGCGCCTGTACTCCCCGACATGGCCGACCGACGCGCGGGCGCCCCGCGATTCCGAGGCGGGCCAGGCCGGGCCTGGAAGAACCAACCGCTCGGCTTTGCCCTGCAGTCTGGGGAGGTGGCTACCGACGATGACGATGATCTACAACTCATCAACGTCGAGCTCCAGATCGTAGAAGTTGGCAATATCTTTATCGAACGCATCCCCAACGTCCAAGTGCAACTGGTCAAGACTCCCTCGGGCAAGCTTGCTATTGGCGCTATCGAAACGATTGATTTCCGCGGTGAGGACGCTGGAGGAAAGCAGAAGGAATGCTCCACCACGGTTTGCAAATGGAAGGCTCTGTTCTTCGAGAAGCTGTCTCATATCTTCAAGAGCTGTGGCGGCCCTAACGGACCTCCACCACCCCCTCACCACCACGGCGAGCATCAACATGGCCATGGTCACGGCCCGCACCATCATATGGGTCACAGGTCTGGCTGGGGACACGGGCTGAGGATCTTCGTGAGGCATATTCTGTTCCCGATTTTGATTGGCATCGTAGCTGGTATCTCCGCTAGCATGTAAGTTTCTTATCTTCCCTCACATCTCAATTCATAGCGAAAGATGCTAATCCCGAATAGTATCGGTATGATATTCGGTACCTTCGTCGTCTTCCTCTGGCGCACATTTGTGCGCCGACGTGGCTCTCGACGCTCTCACAGATGCCGATATGCTCACAAGGCGGCTATTCATGAGCGGGCTGCTGACGAGGAGAAATCTGGTCTATTGGATGTTCAGGAGGAGGCTGAGGCCCCACCCGCTTACATGGAATCGACCACAATCGTCGCTGAGGAGAAGAAGCCCGAGAACGAATCGTAAATGGGCAGTTGGTGAGATGACGAACGTGGAGAATGCCGGGTGCTTTATGCGTCCGTGCTGTCTTTCCACATGTATTATTATGCAGGCAGGCTTGTGTGGAAGGGCTGCAAATCACCCGAAAGATGAAGCGATCATGGATAGGCGTGGTTGATGATGTACTATGCTTGTGGAACTGGGGCAATACACTCCTTTCATTTGGATTTCTTATAGTAATTCTAAACTTTTGTTGGGCTTGACAGTCCACACTCTCTTACGGTTA
Organism: Xylaria telfairii; assembly: GCA_022495065.1. NCBI lineage: Eukaryota > Fungi > Ascomycota > Sordariomycetes > Xylariales > Xylariaceae > Xylaria > Xylaria telfairii. Next base: position 511,858 of record MU383849.1, read on the forward strand.
CTTGAGAATATATCGTGATGGCTAATTGTTTGATGACGGGGAAGTAGTGTAATGTGAGCTAATTGCATTTGGCTATAAGTACCCTAGTGCTTAGCTTTCAAAACTGGAATCCCCTTCGCTGGGGCTAAAAATGCAGTGAAGTTAGCCGTCGGTTTCCGAAACTTATGCACATCAGCCCTGTTTTCTAAGAGCTGCAATGAGGTACGTACACCCTCCTGAGCATCCCCCGAGCACTATTGTATACTTTTTGCCTGGGCTAAAAATGCAGTGAGAAACAGACCCACGTTTTGATCCTTAAGTCAGCATAATTATATACTTGACTTGATTGAGAACATTTGCAGTTTTGTCAGAAAGAATGAAGCTGCGGTACTGTAACTGCTCCCTATTTTGATGGTTGTATGAGATTTCGGCAGATCTCCTCACAGGGTTGAAATTGCAGTGAAAGGTGCCTTTAAATGTTATAGTTTAGTTGAATTAGACGAATAGGTTAGGTTCTGGGCGCTGGAGATTGACTGGAAGAGACTTCGAAGTGGTGTTGTTGCGACTTGGTTCGACGCAGTGGGCTTGGGCTCGTTGTATTGCCTACTCTATTATCTCGGTTATGGCCGCGGGTGTCAATCACGACGTAATGATGACGGCTTCTTTTCGTATGTGGAGGAATTCTGAGTCGTTGATTTTGGGCGCATGGAGCAACTATTACTACTTTGCGACAAGTTCAAAAGTTCATGTCAGAATCTCATGGATAGGAGTAAGTATAGACGCTTGTTGCTGCGCAGAGGTCTAAATGAGGTATCATGATAGTAACCTACTGTTGCTTCGTATAGTTGCCCGGGTTCACTTGAGTTTCCGTCATCCCGTGTTACTTACGCTCAAGACTACCTTTGGATGCAAGTCTTGGTAAAGGGGTGAACTTGCTCCTCTTGCGTGTTAATATACCCAGCGAACAGCTTGGCGCCGAGATCGACCCACACGTCATGCCGTGTAGGGACCCGTTTCTTGCCCTAGGTTTTACCACTTGCCAAGGATGTGACTAATTGGGATTAGCGCGACCGCTGCTTTTGCTTAGGCTTAACTTAGCCTATAGTTAGTTAGGTGACTGAGGAGGTATATTTATGGATTATTTATGCAAAGGGAAACGGTTTTTAAAACGGTTAAACTTTAGTTTAACTGTTAATAAAAAATATAATGGTTTAATCCTTATTAAGGCGTCTGTCTAATGCGCAACGTTTGCCTTTTCTTTGCACTCCCAGCATCACATTACAGATAGTAGGCCGCTAGAGGAGCCAACTGACATAAAACAGACAATGATCCTATAGTTGGATAACACACGCGTTTAGAAGTACAGGAAAGTTTTATGGCTTTCCCGCGCATTATTTCTTTCTACACTTTCCGGGGATGCATGCTTAATTTACTTTAAACTATCTTAACTTTCGGTGATTTTTATACGTTATTCGGGCAATAAAGCGATGTAGTTGGTGTCACAAGGGCAGTTGTACTGGACTTGGGAATAGCTTCATTCCTAATGTTCTAATAATTGGCTATGGCGTCAAAGGCTCTTAAGGAGGGAAAGTTTCCTGAGAGAGCTCTGGGACCAAGCCAGCATTTATATATACACAGAATGTCTCACTACCCCGCTCGAAGTGGTCACGTGAATCCGTGTGACAGTTGGGTATAGCATAAGCGTTCCCTGGTTTCACTTTTTTTGCATGTTTTGCTATTCTTGATTTTAAATCATTGTAGACTCTCGCAAAGCCACTTTATGAGTTGCTCAGGGTGTAGTAGAATACCGCGGAAAGAAAAATTTAAGCCGCTTAGAAGGCTATTATTGAAGTACTTTATCTAGAAAATAACAGATGAACCCACCTAGCAGTATGCACGCAAGGTTCGTAACAAAACTTAGGTCAACTAAATCTAAGACGAATTTTACATTATAGTGTCGAGTCCTACTGCCGTTTGCCTTTTGTTAAGACCCTTCTGTATATGGTAGGTGATAGACTCTTGTTGTTGCGCGAGGCTTCTAAATCCTTTCTGCATACTACCCTACTTATATACAGGAATGCCTCCTTTGTTCACTCCTTCTTACATTCCACGATCACTTTTTCCTGGCGTGTTGGCTGCGGTCACCTCTCCTGGTGTGGCCTTATGGCACCTTTTGCTTCCAGACCTTCCAGCCTCTGCCTCTCTCCCTCAGCTAATAAGCCCTTTCGTGCCTAGGCCTACTAGTAGCCTCGTCGTTTGCTTCGGCCTCGAACGTATAACTCAGTCAAGAGTAGTTGCTCCGTGGCTATTAGAATTCTGGGGCCTCGGGTTAATAGACCACGCGCTACCTGGGCAGAAGAACTGTTTCGTATCCTATGAAGTCAAGACGTAGCGTTATGGAGCAGAGGGTTTTTTCTCAGGGAAGACAGCGTCCGGGGAAAACTCCCCAGAGATCTCCGGTTTAGCAGTGTCAACGAGGAGTTGACAATTGGAGCATGGCGCAGCGATGAATTTAAGCTTATTAACCTTATGGTCCTCGAATGTTATCTCCTTTCTCTTGAGAATATTCGACGAGTTGTAATTGGACGTCTTGTTGACTGCAGCTGTCATGAGAGAAAAGCCCTTCACGCTTGCTGGCTCGGATGATTTCCTGCAATTGATGTCAATTTAATTATTACGACTATTTTTGAAGAGAAATTTCTTTCATATCGGTTCAAGATAAGCAGTAAAGAAACCGGAAGAATTGAAATTAAAGTAAAGAGTGGGGGAGTTCTTTTTGATCATATAAATCTACTCACATCAGGAATTGGATGAAAGGATACGTTTCGGCACAGTTGCCAAACTTGTGTTCCTCTATCGCATTCTCAAAAGCCCACCCAACAGTCTCGGTTATTATGCCACCCTTGAGGTTTTGCTTTTTTACCTCAAACTCTTTAAGCCCCTCAGCATCCGCAAAATTGCTCAGTAACAAAAACCTCTTGTACGAGTGATCATAACCAAGCATTGTTGCTTTTAGCATATCATGGTGACCATTTATAGAGCCACCGAGGGCGAAGTTAACATTGTGTCCCTTGCCTGTCTCAATGTTTGTCCACGTGCACTGATACATGAACGGGGCTTTCGGGCTCGTTCCGACTGCATCCTTAGGGGGGTTGTTAGGATCTGGTATCGTGGGATCCGGGGGATGCATCTTAACCACTTCTTTTGATTTAAGACTGGTAAGCTGATTAGGCATCAAGATTTTCGTCCAGCGCACATATAATGCGGTAATGGGGAGGAAGAAATTCAGAGCAGTCGCGTCGGGGGGAGCAGGTCCTAGTTTAGCGAAGAAAAGGCCAAGTAAATCCGCGAGTGACCAGAAGTAGGTATTCTTCTTCGCATCCTCAACGGTCGGTGTATAAGTGCCCGGATAGCCGTTGAACTTCCATCCGTCATCATCACTGATAACTCTGGGATCGTAAGCCCATTTTTCCCCTGTGGGTGGAGTAGGTGGCTTAGCTTCCCAGGTCGCCGGAGCTTCACGGCGATGTAGAAACTGTGTAGGGGGAGGCGTTGCGAAGTTCTTTCCGGGGGAAGTCTTGTCATGGCTATAATATAAGAATACATATCAAGACCATGTTAGCTATACCAGCATGAACATAAGGCAGTATTGGAGGTGGAAAGGCTATTTCAGCTCAATGAGCAGTGGAATAAGTAGCACGTACCAAAGACTCTTTATTAAGTCGCGGATTTTTCCGAGTTGCTCCTTTTGCTCCTTGTCCTTATTTGCTTGCTCCGATGTGGGCGGCGGCCTTATTGGCCCCTGTTCAGTGACGTTCTCAACAATATGGTCCATTGCTCTTAAAACCTGTTTCAAATAAACCATATTAGTTTAGAATAAGTAGGAAAATGAGCAGTAGAAACTGTTGACAGACATCTGTTTGTGTTAATGCCTCGTTGTATAACTTGACCAGCTTGGTGATTGATGAGCCCTCGTCACCTCGTCGAATGATTTCCCAGTCAGCGGTATCATCCTCGTCAGCTAGATAGATAAAGGAGGATTCTGCGACGGGATCAACCGTCTCAGTTTCAGTGGCCATTCTGATTAGGCATGCAAAGGTCGCTATGCGAAGAGGTCGATTTTGCGCTCTTCAAAGGCAGACAAAGCTTAGGGCAGCTCTACCGCTCGCCAAATCGAATTCTAATAGCGGATTAGCTTTGATATGTAAAAAGCGTCTGTATGCGTACTATCTCTCCCGGTGATTTTGCTGGAGGATTGGTGTAGATCGCAACGAGATAGATCTATTGTCTTTGGGTTTGCCCAACTGGGAATAGTTGTGGTCAGGATTCAGGTGTGTCCTAGATAGCGCAGACCTACATACTTAGGGAACACATGAGTAATATGTCCTGCATTCCGCCCCCAACATGGAAGGAGATTAGTAGAGTAAAATGAGGGGTTCTTCTAATTTTTTTAATGGAACGGTGACGGTTTACTCATAGACGAGGTACCGCGCATGGTTGCAGTAATAGACCAGACACACCGCTACTGCAGAAACAGTCATTTGACCAGCTGTAGCTACTTGCACGTTCAGAAATTCACCTCGTGGCTGGCTGAAACACTCTCCCTAGGCCTGCAGTACAATTCCGATCGCTGTATTGCATAGACCTAAGTGGATAGCCAGCTAATAACGTAATTGATCCCTCCGGTTCAATAATGCAACAGTAAAATAACATCATGCGTCTTTGGATACAGCGACCCTACTTGATGATGTAGCGCTTCAGAGCACTTTCTCCGTCAGGATGGCTTGGTAACCCCTGTCCTCGTCATTCATCCACTCGACGATCTTGTCTAGCGTCTGCAGCCCAGTAACTCGGTGAATGGAGTCGTCGATGGCGCTGTGGAAGTAATACTTTGGCGAAGAGCCCGACTGCAACAACGTCACACAGCCACCGGCCCATGCCTCTCTCGTGTAGAGGGGCTTCATGCCGGTGCTGTCTATGCCGGCCATGATCAGCAGCGACCAAATAGTTCCTTTCGGGCCCCAGTATTCCTCATCATCGATATCGCCCGTCCATCCGATCGGCGGTTCCGGCTGTCAATAGTGTCAGTTTAAGGTATACGTTACGATCATCAGATGATCAGATGAGGGCTGGCTCGGGCTATGCATACGCTTTTCGCCGTGGCTTCGGAGACAATCTCTTCTTTGGCAGGCATGCTTTAGGGTGGAAGATGTTAGGATGCAGATGTGGACGTAGAGTCTGGCGCAGATAGGTAAGATCTAACCTACCTTCACAGCTCTGTAAAGCTGGGTTTAAGTACTGTTGGAGAGTACGTGTCACATGACTGGAATGTTACACTTGAGGGAAGGGTACCTACATACCTAAGGTACCTACACGGCTACGCCTGGAGCTTTCCCTAGCCCTGGCCTATACTTGGCTTTTAGTTCTTCAGTTACTATGTATCTAGGTTCCGACAAGCTCGTTATTTCTTGCGTAGATCGTAGCTACTATTGCGACGCTTCGCTTTACTTTCCTCATTTTAATGTGAAGCTTTTCTAGTATGCTACCGAATCCCAGACGTACAACTTAACTAATTACTCCGCAGGTTAACAGGGTGTCTGAAACGTAAGCAGAAAGAAAGCCGGGGATCAGGGATCGGGTCTAACCTGAAGCTGGCCTGCATAATGACGGCTGTTCCCGTGTGGGCCACCCACCTAAGTGGCGTCACGGTCCACAGTATGTATGCCGAAGATCATTGAAAATCTACAAATTACCAACCGATCGCTTACCTTAATCAAGTCTAAGCTAGCGTAGTACAGAATCGATATTCTCCAGAAACCCCTCTTTCGCAAACGGAAGTGAATGATCGAAATCCCGAACAGGCGGCCCAACACTTGCCGTGGGGAGTATTAGTCGAATATATCTGGGGTATCCAAACCTTATAACGTGTAATAGAATACTAGTGCATGTCTAGTACTAACACGTCATATATACGCAGAGGTATATTAAATTAACCCTCCTGAGAAGGGTTGACTCATCAACGTAATAAGTAGTAATCATAGCGATTGATCTCTTGAATCCAATGGAAACTAGCTAGCATTGTGCCAATTTGTCATATCTACGCAGCCATTCAAGAGACAACAAAATTTCATACTGAAAGGCTCGTGTGATTCTATGCAGATCGCACTCTGAAGACCTTACCGTAGTCACAAAGCACTTTTAGAGATTTGATTCAAGAAAAACGGTAGAGATCGTGGGATTCCTCATGGAGGAGACCCCAGAGGAGCCTCTCCAAGAGTAATGATTAGAAGAGAAAGACTACGAAAACCAGAACTAGAACTAGATCACTACTAAGAAAAATCAACGCGATCTACCTTCTGTAATCAAGCTGACGGTCTGGCCCCATCGGGGTCAGACCGCTCGCACCATCACAATATCCCCAGCCCCTATCATACGATTCCGTTGAGTCACTCTCATCATTCTACCATATCAAACGAACTGCCAAGTTCTGGTTAAGGATGCCGTCGCGAACCAACTACTGATAGTCGAACACGTGCTGGAAATCGGCCTGCAGCTGGTCCCTCGCACTGTAAAAGATATGGTTAATCTCCCCAAAGGAGACTGCGGCGAGCTGAGTAGCGTCGGCAGCAATCGGGGTATCCTTGACGGCAGAGGGAGAGCCCCATCTCTTGGTCTTGCCATCTTTAATAACCCTCTGGAGCTGACCGTGCTGATTCACGAAATAGAGGTAGACCCTGTCACCGGCAACTGTGGTTGCCAATGAAGACCTAGGCTTTGCCGATGTGTTTTCGATCTCTTGAGCTAGAGAGGGGAACAGAGAATCAGTACCGGCCCTTTGTAAGTGGGACCTGGGGAAGCTTACATCCAGCCTCGCGGTCGAGGTCGTACAACTTATTCTCAATCTCTCCTTGGAAGATGACACGAATGTGCTGGGGTTCACCTTCTGTTTTGAGATAATAAGCTGCAAGAGCTGAACCAGCAAGAATCGGCGCGTGGTTAGTCCACTGCCTTGCTTGTTCACTGCTGAGAATTTTCTCTTCGATGTGGAGAGAGTTGCCATTGCCACCACTTTTGATGACCATGCTTGTTAGCCTAGACGAGCCTTCGGGCAAGGGGTTCTGAGATGGTCATACGTTAGGTAGAGGACGGAAGCCTTCTCCGACACGCTGGCAGCGGTGATGGATGTGTTGTAGATCTGGGTTGAACGGATAGGACGGTAGACGGGGGATAAAATGGCAATATCATGCTTCGTTGGCTGGCTGGCGACCTGCTGGACAAACCCGAAGATGTGGCTTACGCCTCTGTAGTCGACACTAGCCAGGCTCGAGGGGTTCGAAATATGGCCGGGTTGGTCTGTGCCGGCGGGTTCATAGAGATCATTGTTAGGGTCACGGCCGTCGTTCTCATTGCGCTGCTGGACTGCGAGGCAGTTGTTGGTCGCGCTATAGAAAACGTTGATTTTGTGGTTGTCGGGAGCCGCTGGGTGCTGGTTGAGGATTGCAGTAACAGCGCTCATGGTGGCGATGGGGTTTTCTGGAGAGGATATGAAGATCAAGATTTGATGATTCTAGGGGTTGGGTGAAGTTCTCTACCATGGAAGGTTCAAATAACGAGTATAGAAGGAGAAGAATATATCTTCTTCTCATATGTGAGGAGTCTGGCTCTTCAATAATAGGGACCAGATTTGTGTTGTAATATTGATTGACGGTTCATCAAGGAAGGATCTCGCAACTCTCAACCTCGTTCAGCGGTGTGCCCATCGATCAACTCGGAATCAACTGCCCAAAACATACAAGAGGGGCAAGTCGGTTGTTCCGAAGGGGCTGAACATCAGCTTTGTACACTTGCAGCCTCATTTCCTACCTTGGGAGGTTGCAGGACCTAGGTCCTAAACATCCCGTGACATGTCCTAGAGGACTATTGGCAGCTGCAAGAGGTAAATTTGACGGGGATCAATTGACCGCCTCATAACCGATGACACAGCAATCCCAATTCTTGTACAATGAATATCATTTTTAGGAAATCTTTGGGATGAGCTCCCTGATTACCACCCCCTACTAAAGCATACATGCTCATACTTACACACTCGTATACTGGTCATAGATTAGCGTTCATTGGATCACCACATCAACCCCTCACACTTAGTCGATCTCCCGGAGAGCCCCTCCCTTCCCGCTTTCACTACCTACCCAGGATAATATCTTAGTCTTGCAGTAGGTAATCCACAGATGCCGAGCAACGCATGCATGCATGGCGATAATGGCACATCCGAGAGACACAGTCTTACCTATACCCAAGATTCAATGACGAAGGCGACAACACAGGCCCTTTCCCTGCACAGATCGGCAACTAGCTGGTCTGTCGCGACCATTTCTGGATGTATGCGTCAAATTGGCGGAGCTACGTGCCACGTCGGGTGCCCTTGTACCAGAAAGTCACTTTGCCAGAGGGAACATTCAGTGACATACTCAAGGTCATTATTCGGGGTCTCAGCTAGCATTGAAGGGATCGGATCATGACGGAATCGCGACAATGTGATGGATAGTCGGCGTGGTCCTCGTCGGACTCCTAGACAGGGGACCGGTATTGTCTATTCCTTGGCCGCTCCGGTGTCTCGGTGTTACGACTGACTGAAGCATTCTAGCCTTTGAACAATTCTATCGAGGCGTCATAGCCCATTCTCTGGTGAACCTCGCTGCAAGACGGGTGCAAGCTTCGACGAAGCGCAGTCAATATGGGGATATACACAGGCGGCAGAAGCAGGGCCATCAACTCGCCACGGCACCTAACTCTCCGTCATGCCAGACGGACTGCGTACCATTACAAGAAAGCTATCAATGCCCTCCTCTTGGGCGAAGAAGATGAAGGACCCGATCTCTTACCAGGTCAAGAGAAACTCAATTCATACTGGGCGCCTAGTCTTCTCGCCGGCCCAGAGTACACAATTACCGCAGAGCAGACGGTCAAAGAGCCGAATTCAGATGAACCGCTGCTTCTTACTTCCAAGCAACCGTTCATAGTTGATGCCCCTCGATTCTCACTGCCGGAAGGTTCTGTCTATTCTATCTACCCACCGTCTGGCTATCCCGTAGAAAATCGCATCTTACCACACGTAGTCCTCAACGATCCTCACTTGCCCTGGGAGAGGGTCGGAAGTCCAAGCAGCATTGATATTGAGGATCCCAGAAATCGAGTTCCCTGGCTGGTTTTGTTCTCTTTCACGCAAGATGAGCTCAGGCTTGACCCAGGATCTCTCAAGGGCTATGATCCCAAACAAACGGGGACGCTCTCTGTTAAAATGACTGTTGGGGAGATTCGGGCCATTCAAAATGTCGCAACCCCTTTTACGAGCAGTGTCACCGATGACACGGTGGGGGAGTTCGTCTTTATCAAGCCTGGCCTGTTTAAGTCGCTCTTTTCCACGTTTGATGAGGAGAATCGGCGAGTAGACAAGAAGAATCCGGACGTGGATCAGTATAAATACCTCTCTCACGTTCGCAAGATCAATACCACTGGTATGGCAATCGCAGGCACCGAGGATGTTGGAATCTTTTCCATCGTTGTCGGCAACAGAGCTGGCCCATTGCACAACAAAGTGCCAGTCACAGTGGCAGTTCACTTGCTCTCCATCGAAGGAGTAGAGAAGATGGAATTTCCAGGCCTCGATAAGGACTACATCAGCCTCTGTTCCCTGCACAGCTGGAACTACACTGTATTGCCACCAGACACCCTCAATGTCTACGATACTTTTGTAGAGCTAGGAAAGACCCTTAGCGTTCTAAGGCCACCACAAGCGCTCATCGACACAATGAAGGATGAAACGAGCCGGGTTCGGGAACGCCTTGCCCGGAGGCTGGAGGATGGATACTCGCTGGTCAAGTACCGTACACAGACCGGCGAACCAACAATGGCCTTCTACAGGAGTCCTTTTACCCCAACCGTAGTCTTGCCCATCCCGCAGTTTGACACTTGCTCCAACTCGGGCCAGGACTTCCAGATCCTTGACCAAGAGCTTGGTATTATGGATGTGACCTACTCTTCTGCCTGGCACGTCGGCCGCGTACTAGCTGCGGGCGATCAGAGTTTCACAGCGGCGTTAACGAGGTTCAGGGGCGCCATACATCGTATGTCTTTCCAGGACTCCAAGTTGGCCGCGGTTAAGGCGTCGGGGAACGATGCGAGCTTTCGCACAAGGAAGGACGTGCTTCTTGACCTGAAAAAGATGGTCAACATGCTTGGTCGCATCCACCAGCCTCACCTCAAAAATAGGGATGTCGAGAACAGTGATGGCGGCTATACGGAGCCCAGTCCGCAGCCCGAGGACCGATGGTACAGGCCACGTCTTAGTAAGGAAGAATTCCTACCCCTTGGTCTCTACAATCCAGCAGTCCAAGATACGTACCTAGACTCTGCCATCAAAGCCGCCAGGGAGCTTGCCAAGGCAAAAGATGGAACCATGTACGACGAGACGAATAGCCCAGTCTCTACGGACTGGATGGCTATCCTCGCCTGGGTCATGGATCGCAAGTTCTTATCCGGTGTTCCGGCCCACTATCTTATCTCCGATCCTTCTCATCTTGAATCAGAGAGCCTGAACTTCTTCTACATTGACCCCAATTGGGTCGATGCCTTGATAGACGGCGCTCTCAGTCTAGGCAATGAGCAAGGCACGGACATAATTCGACAAGCCATCAAGATTATCATAAATGACTATGTAGATGCTAAGCCGATTAGTCTGTCACATCGCCCGCAGATCCCAACCTATGGGTTCTACCTCCGGTCTGACATAGTCACAATGTATCCGGATCTCAAGGTTGATACTCTGCCAACATATGAGGGTGAAAGGCCTACGCGGGCGCCTCTCCTTCGGCATGAAATCGTGGCAGATGGTATAATGCTTGGTCTTTTCGATAGAGTCCCTGGATCAGATGAATTCACTGGTCTGACTTTTACTCAGCCCTCTCATCAGCAGGTGTTTGCTGCTGCGAATAGCTTGACTGCGGACAAAGCCATTATAAATATCAGGAAGCAGTACACTGTTCCGATGGATATCCGGAAAGGAGACAACACGCGGCATGACACGCTTAAGCCGACTATCGAGTGTACTCCAGGCAAGGCCGATAGCTTGTTCCTATGGAATACGGTCCCCGACCCGGGGAGAGAGGCAATTGGAACGGCCAGTGAGGACGATGAGATGGACCCTCCCACTGAAAATGATTTGCGGGCCATCAAAACGCCGGCATTCGCCAAGAGGCAGCTTGACATGCTTAACGATCCAGAAAAGGGAGTAGGAACATACACAGATCCTGAGGGACATTCTAAAAAGTACTTCGATGACGACACGCCAAACTCTGCGCTCTTCGCAATGCAACTGACGGACCCAATCTGGTTTTTAGAAATTCCCTTCCAGAAAAAAGGGGAAGGCCCGATACCAGCCCTTGCTTCGCTACAACCGCCATCGGGGAAGCAGGAGGTGCGCAAGCTTCACTCTTTGAAGCACTCGGTCGTTCCGCCGCTCTACCCGCCCCCTCCCAATGGGCCTGAGGATGGGCCTGTTTCGCCAAAGAGATTCTTCATCCGACCTACACCAGGAGTTGCCAGTGGTGGCGGCCCCGGTGCGGGAGCCTTGAGTCATGCCGCGCCGTTAACCCATGCACCAGCAGACGCTCCTCACATCCGCTCCATCATCATGACCGAGTCACTGGAGCCCCTGGCAACTCATTCGCAAGTGCTGTCTTACCGTACAACATATCAAGACACAATTGAAGCAGCTGGCCCTGCCGCGCCGCCAAAATTCGACTGCAGCGTCTACTCACCTCAATTGGAAGTCGTACTTCTAGATAAGGACGAACTGAGACAGGATCTTATCTTCTCCGTCCTCGTAACGTGCCCACGCGACAACCAATACGCTCTCAAAGAATTCCAAATTGTCGTGCCCCTGGGCACCCCCACCACCGTAGCCCAAAACACCCTTATGGAAAGCTACGACGGCCCTGGGCCTAGGATGCTAAGCAACTTACGCTTCAACGTGCTGACATCTATCGCTACGATCGAGCACCGTAAATTACTATCGCTGAGGCTTGTGCCACGAAGCAGCACTGGTCACATCACCATGAAAGGTGACTTTGAATTGGGTTTCTTGTTGTGTCTTGCCAAGTTGAATGTCCAAAAGTATCCGGTGGCGGAGGTTGAGCTAACTACCAATGCGCACTATGTTTACCCGCACCAAGAGACGATGACCGAGAAATTCAAAGTCATTGTTCGGAAGGATGAGTCAGGAGTATAATAGCCTCACCAAGAGACGACGGAAGTAGGCACTTGATGGTTATGGACTGTGGGACATTCGGATTTATGTTCTTATATTTCTATATTCTCATAGCTGTCATGAATCATATTCGCAGCTTTCCCTAGCGAGAATGAACTGGCACATGGAAATGCTTACCCGGAGACTGATCAATTTGAATATAAGACTCCGATTTGATAAATAACGTTCTTATAGGAACTAACGACCGCATGATGCATGAGGGTTCTCGCGGGAGCGGGTATGAATTCTCATGTTATGGAGCGTGTGAAGTGAAGGTTTGATTTTTTTAGCATCTAGCTGCTGAATAAGGAAGCTTAGATAGTGAACAAGCTCGCTAAGAATATTATTCACATTACCCTCTTCACCACTCGGTACACGCCCCCTATCAGTAAACACCAGTCTTCCTACTTCCGTTCTCGTCATCTTTCTCCGGATCTCGCACCATGATCGGCCGTCTCAATTGCAAAAACCCTTCCAGGGCGGTATACGGGCCCTTCTCGAAACCAGGCGACATGACATTCCCCTTCTTCTCGATCCCAAACGCGTTAAACACAGGCAACTCGGATGCCGCATCCGGGCTCACGAACGGCTGCAGCCAGCTCCAATCCCCGGCACCCAGCGATGGCAACGCTACATTTCTCACGGGCGTGTATTTCATGGTCTTGGTAGTCAGCGGGTGCTGGTCGTCGTATCCACCCACGCCATTCGTCACAGTAAGCGGGCCGGCGTGGAAGAAGGCGGTGATGTTCTGCATCGCATCCTGCCATGTCCAAGGCTGGAGCTGGAGCGACTTTGCAGGGAGGAAGGAAGAGAAGGCGTGGACGGGGGTAAAGGGATCAAGGATGGTGCCGAAGACTGTCATTTTCTCCTGTCCTTTGTTCACGTACTCATCTGGCGATATGTACGGTGGCTTATATCCACCTGAGCCCTGAGCCTTATGCGGAAAGGGGGGAATCCAGTACGGTTTGAGTTTAGGATAACTTTTTGCATCAATTGGGCGAAGGCTTTTCTCTACGGGGGGCCCACCCTGGTACTCATTGAAGAAGTACGTGTTAACTTGATCAAGAACCAGCTCCTTGCCATAGTCTTCCTTTGTTGGTTGGGCGATCGTATCAAAGTATCCCACAAGCCCATCATATTCCCTGAACTTGTCACCAAGCTTGACCTGGAGCTCGTAACTGTTAGAGCCAATGGGGCCATCGTCAGCTAGTAGATATATCTCAGGGTTTTTGTTACCGTCTGCGACGTTTGTACTCTGATTTGTCAACGCGGGGCCCTCGAGCTCAAGAGACACTCCCATGTTTACGAGAGCCAACGGTTTGCCGACGATAGAGCCGAGGAACTGGGCATATGCGCTAGATGATGGCGGCATGTTCTGTATAGCAACCGAGATCATGACCCAGAACCCGTGGAGATAGTCTCGGTCTCCCAGCTTCCGAACGAGCTCGTCTAATTGAATATTATTCTTGTCGACGGGCAGATTCGGGTCTCGAGCAAATGGCAGCCACTCTGGTTCAGTCACCGTACTATGAGGGCCTCCCATGCGTACCTCACGGTAGAATGTGCCGTCGGCAAGGAATATCTGAATACCATGATCTGCGTAGTTGATGACGAGCCATCCCCAGATAGGGTTCTCCCAGTCATTCACGGGACGCCAATATGACTGAGATGATTCTTCAGCCATTTCCGCTCTATCCTTGTCCCCTTCTTCCTGTGTACCTTGATCCTCAGCCGGAGCAGCGGCTTGTCGGATAACAAAGTCGGCATTGAGGCGGGAATTCTGGTCAATTTGTGGCGGCAGCTGAATGAACTCGCATTTACTTCCAGGGTTGGGAAGAACCGTGTTCGCCCTATCCTCTCCATCAACAGTGACGACCTGTGGTTCGTAAAAGTCACTAATGCTTGGGTACAGCGGTGGATGCTGGCGAGGGCCCGGTCGCGGCTTCGGATTTATGGCGACAAGCGCTTGGCCAAACTTGTCGATAATGTTGAATTTCGTGAACCTAAACTGGCCGTGGGTGGCGGGTTTGAACGGGCAGAAAGGAGCGTCTATCCAGTCACCCTGTGTCGAATAAGGTGTCGAAGCAGAGTTACCGGCAATAAGCTCGATGTTAGTCTTGCTCAGACCGGCATCCGGGAACAAGGCTGCTTCGATAGCCGACAGATTCATCATCCCATTGGTGATGAATTTGTTCTCAGGCTTGATATGGCTTCCAGAAGACAGGGTCAATAGACCCTCTGTGAAGCCGGTTAGGGGACATGAGAGGAAGGATAAGCGACTTATGTTGTCTAGAATCCAATCCCTATCTCCCTTTGTTAAACCAGTCTCGTCCAACAGGTCGGGAGGCGTATCCAAGAAAAGCTGCCTCACTTTAGCAGCAAGTGAGAAGCTTGGCTGCGGTAGAATCAGGACTCGGCCGGAAAGGATACGAGTATCTTGTGATGGCTTTCTCTTCTCCCCTTTATCCATTGTCTCCCATAGGGGTTCGCCGTTCTGGGGTGGAACCCCGTACCGGATAGCTGGCACGGAGGATAACCTAGCCGTGGTCTCCCCGAGCTCCCAGTATTCAAAGGGAATGTGGGTATACTCCGCTTCCCACTCAGCGTAGAGCGGGAACCAGGGTTGACGGTTGCCCCAGTGATCTCGATGGGCTTCGCCATCGATTGTTTTTGAGCCCTTCTCGTGGTGAAACTGCGGAAAGGCTTTCTTCTCTGGTGGCTTGGCGTCGTCGGGAGTGTGGCCTGGCTCTAAAGTCCAGAACTCAGATAAAAGTGTTCTGATCTCCTTTAGCGACTTCTCTTGAGGAAAGGTGTTTGTGACCAAAGTGGAAAGGTCAGCCAAATTCGTTGGTATGTCCCCAGCACCAGTTGTGGTGCATTGGACTGCCAACCTCGTGATTACATTGTCATTGAAGTCAACAGGCCAGCCAGAGTCCACACCTCCGACAAGCATGGTTGGGTCTCGGGCGCGGAAATAAAATGGTAGGGTGCTACTCTTCAGGTCCTCAAGTAATCCACCCTTGACCTGGTGAGTCTTAATCTCCTCTTCGATCTCCCCCTCAAGTTCCTTAGTACGGCTCTGAAGCTTTTCCAGTCGTAATGACAGATCCTTTGTCAATTCCATGTACTGGCGATTTTTCTCCTCGTCCTGTCTGTTGGCTACATTGGTGACATATTTCCACCATATGGAGAACATGTCCCAACGATATTGCACGAGAGACCGTTCACAAGCGTCCAAAAGTTGCTGGTATTGATTCAACTTGTTCAATTCCTGGACCGTGTCGTCGTCGGGTTCTGTTGGCTTGCCCCTTGTGTCTTCGCCGGCGACGAAGTAGTGCTTGCCTCCCTGGGAGCGACTAAAGTTCCAGTTATAAATCATATCTTTAGCCTCCCGCTGGCCCTCAACGCCGTCATCTCGTGCGTGGAGAAGAGACTCGATTGCAAGAATGCCTTCTTCGAGTCTTTTAATATCCTCGTCCTTTTCATGGCCTTTGCGGGCAGTGATATATGTGATCAAGGTGTCCATGGGTGAAGTCCCTACAGCTGTAGCGGGCATCACTTCATATTGGAGAATCTCTGAAAAGTTGTCCGCAGGAGATTCTGGCTTTTCCTTCACATTCCAGTGAACATCGTACATCGCTCCATGAAGGCACATGCGGACAGGATCAGTCGATTTAAGAAAATCCGTCGTCTCGGTGATTCCAGTATCTTTCAATTCCATGAAAAGGTTTTGCAATCTGTCTAAGTGCTTGACTTCACCAGTGTCGTCCCACAGAGGATCCGTCGAGTTTGACGAGTGCCAACCAACCAGGTAATAACTGGCAGTAGCCTTATCCAAAAAGGTGCGTTCCTTTGGCTTTCCATCATCATCAGAGTTCCCTGGCTCAAAATACTCAAAGTTGTCCAAGATGCTAAAGACGTTCGAATTGTGCAGTTGGAAATCAGCAAAGAAGGGGTTGCCGCTTGACAAGAGGCTAATATCCGTGCATTTGGATGGATCAGGGGGCTCATAATCTGCCAGCCGTGTCTTCCTGCCGATAAACACCTCTGCCTGCTGAGTAATATCAGTACCTCCACCCTTTTGACCTACGACAAAGGGGGAGACATCTGTCTGCAAGTCGTAATCCAATGGTATGTCATCTAGATTCCATTTGTAATCACTATCGAGAACCCAAGCGTCGTATTCATTGAAGTATTTGCGGAGGTTCTCTTCAACGCTGTTCATATCCAATTTACGGATAACGATCCATCGTGTTGGGGGGCGGAGGTACTCTGGCGTGTCTGTGTTCCTCACATCTTTGTTTGATGACCTCCCAGTACCGCTTTTCTCTTCGCCATCACCATCGTCTTCTGGATCTTCCGTCTCTCGCGGCGCCAGGCCACGACGCAGGCGTTCTGCGTCATGGCGTTCTTTTGGGACAGAATCTGACGCCACAACACCAGATCTATACATCTGTGGCAAGATCCAGTGAAGGTACACGCCGTAGCGGTTTCGCCTTGGCTTGCTCGGACGTGCGCCCATGTCCGTCATCCGCATGTTCGTCTCCGCAGGAGCAGCATTGTGGAGATCAGCGTGATTCAACACATCACTCTGTATCATGAAATTATCCAAACGGAGGAAGGTGTAATTCGGCTGAATGATAGGGATGATGCGGGATCCTTTGTCTCCCTCGTCACCCTTGTTGCAGACTTCGGGGTTGAGGACAAATGCCTGCAATTGGAGAGGCACAAGAACAGGATCGCTTGCCATGATGATGGTTGTTTATGATGGCAAGTATGAATCTAGCATTATCAAGCTACTTTTTGTAGAAGACGTGCTGTTTGGATCGTCGTTTTAGGTCTGCCTTTAACATAATATAGGGGTTTCCACCACGAGTGCGAACACAAGTACTACTACAAGCGACTAGAACCCCGGAGTATAAGCTCGGGCAGACTGCTCGGGAAGCACTCATAGAATACGGTAGCGGAATGATGGCCCAAATACCGGACCAATCACTTCTTCAGAGCTTCATCCCAGGCTTTGGTAAAGCTCCCTCCTCTGTATGAGCAATCTGGTGTGGTATCTCCTATGTAGATACGATCGGGAGTACATACATAGTCCTCTATAGACTTGCTAGTCGGTGTAGGGGATACTCTTGTCCGTCCTTGGTGACATGCGTTATCCAACATGTGGCGTACCAGAGATGATCCGAGTGGGTTGACTCGTGACTAGGCCGCTTAAAAGCCTTTTGCACTATAGAGTTCAGCTCATGCCGGCGAAGTGAAAGAAGCAATACTACTACTAATGATCTTAATGCGGTAAAGAGAGACAACGCGGTCCTAGCTGAGCGGATATGTGATTATCGCGTTGGGGTATACTAAGTAAGCTACATTCTTAAGTAGTTTGCGCAGCGGATGCCAAGGTTTTAGCGTAGGAGGTAGGTATAACTCGACTTAACTCAAGTCGACCCCTGGGCGTGGATCGGAGATATTTGCCTAATACGATGTAATATCGGTGAATAGAGAACGTAGTAGCCGGATGACGGATCTGTCAATATTTCGTTCGTGCAGTGGGCGTGGTGCTCTATCCCTGTCATGCATGCAATGTCATGTCACGATGTGCACTGCTGCTGCACATTAGTAATATCGACAACTTGAGGAACACGGAACCGAAGCCAAACTGACGTACTCTATTGTTTCGGAAGATTTCGGTTCAATGGTATCTGGCTAGCTCGGTACCAGATAGGCATATGCCTAAGGCGCTTTCAACTCTCTTGATCACAGGAGCGAAATGCAATAGCCATATCGTTTGCCTCCGGGCTAGATAGTTGTTATTTCTACAATCACGGATTGGACTGAGAAGTGGTTGATTGTATAGACAGATACGATACCAAGGCGACCATGAGCGTTCTAGGAAATTCTGGGGATGACAATGCTCTTATCAAGGGTGAAGGGGCTTTAAATCCAGAAGGCCAGGGCAAGCTTATAGTCAAGTCCAGCAAGGCAAAACGAGCAAAAGACGACATTGAGAAGGTACTTGAAACGGGCAGTGAAATCGACAATTTTGTCTCCCTGCTCGCCGGACTGATACTCACTTTCTCGTCGGTTCCCACAGGGCCAGGTGAAGCCATCGAGTTTGACAGCGTGGACCCATTCGCAATATGGATCAAGTTCTTGGACTCAAAGTCCACCTTCAGCGCGACTTTCGACGACCCTTCAACTTTAAATATCACCTCATTTGATTTCCAGATGACTGAACCATGGAAGTTGAAATTCAGTTCTTCAGCTTCTGCACTTATTTTCTCCTTTGGCGAGGGGAGGATCCCTACACCCGGACTGATGCCCGACGGGAAGCTGCTATACCTCGGCCTCGATCCGACATCCTCAACAGATATTTCATGCAAGCTTCGAGACGTATTCGACTTTACCCATACGTCACGGCCCCTTTTCACTATAATGAAAGACTGGGGAGTGACGCTGCTTCTTAAAGAAGCTAAGGGGAAACGCAATGCACTATGGTTCTGTCCCGTTAACTACAACCAATCCATTCTTAGACTCCAGTTTAGTCTTCATCCTGAATCAGTCACACAGTTCCAGGGCTATATACAAGAGGTGCTGCCTGGTTTCAATCTTGACGCCGTTCACTTCATCGGCAAAAAGGTCTTGACCAGTGGGAGACGCAATGGGGTTATCGTAGCTACGCCTACAGGCGAAATATCGATCCATGCAGACGGCCATATTACGCTTAAAGGGGGTGATTATTTCAAGATTACAGCTGGCATCACCTTCTTCAGCGATCGGTATGACTTGACTGTGAGATTCGACTCGGATAAAGGCGGAGGACTCGGTTCCATTCTCTCTTGGCTTGCTACTCAGGCCGGCATAGAGAACTTGGATATTGTGCAGCAGTTGCTAGGAACGGAGAACAATAAGTTGTTTGGAGACAGCTTCTACCTCCGGCAGATTAAAATGGGCTTAGGCGCTTCTCCGGAAGGCAAAATAACCCGTATCAGAAGCTTCTCTTTGGACATTGAAGCTAAAGCGACGTTTGGAAAGGCTAGCGGGGGAGATCCCGTGGTCTTCTTGCTCAACTACAGCTGGAGAAAGGGGGGCCCCAAACTGGGGACCATAAGAGGAAGTCTCTGGAGCCGTAAGTTGGAAAAACAACATCCTTGCAGTCGTCAACGATATGTGGTTTACTAACATAACCCCTTTCAACAGCATCGGATAATCTAGGTATTGCAGACCTAGCACCAAGCTACGAGGTAATGGACCATCTAAAGCCAGTCACCCCAAAATTCGCGAAGACAATCAGCATTCCATCAATGCTACCAGGCGTCACTATTGATACAGTGCCCGGGAATGTCCCCACTGAGATCAGCAGTGCCTACATTGAGCTGAGTTCTCAGAGTATACGTGTCGGCGGTAGTATCCGGTCCCAACCCCTCAAGGGAGCGCTCGTCGGTAATAGTTCTATACCCCAATTGAACCTCGGACTGATCACGCTGGATGCCTCGTATAACTGGAAAACCAAGAAAGCAACAGTCATGGCCAATATCCTCGTCGAGCTACAAGGTAGCCCACACTCTAAACACAAGGAAACCGCGATGCTCGTTGGGTCCCTCAAATATGATTCCGGGGATTGGATCCTAGGTGCCTCACTGAGAGGACTTCACCTGTCAACTTTATACGAGTTCTTTGGTGGCGACGCAGACCACGTCATCCCCCTAATCGAAGCCATCGAGATCGAGAAGATGGATTTGACGTATAAGTATCTCAAAGACCCTCAGGGAGGCGCAGGCAACCAGGCCGCTGGCAGTTATTTCATCTTCGATGGCCGCCTCAACGTTGCGGGACTTCAGCTCACACTGAAGTTCGAGCACCAGAAGAACTCCTGGACCTTCAAGGCATCATTAGCTCCTGAGGAGGGGAAACCAACCTCAATTTCGAATGTATTGCGTGGTCTTCTAGGCGACGATATCGATATCCCCGACTTCCTCGAAGACGCTAACCTCTCGCCAAAGGACGACAAGATCGAACTTGAGGTAGTGAAGGGGAAATCGGGAGCCCTGGGAGGCAAAGCCGCTTTCGAATTCATCGCGACATTGCAGATCAAACCCTTCGAGACAACCATCGCGCTGACATTTGCTCAATGGCATGGCGAGGACTGGAAACCCGCCCTACCTTCCAAGAGACTACTAAAGGTCGCTCTCACCGGGCTACCATCCGTGAACATCCCCCTCGTAGGGGATATTACACAGCCATTCGATGAGATGCACTTCATGTGGGTGCAGGACAACACTCAGCAAATCGCAGGCAAACAGGCTGGTATCACGAGGAAGGAGATGGAGGATCTTAATATCACCGACGCATTTAAAGACCACAAGCTGGTGGTTAAGGATAAGAACAAGTCGCCAAGCCCAGATGTCGTGGTCATCAACGCTGGTGCGCACTTCGTCATTGTCATCAAGAACGGACAGGGGGTGAGCACATGCCTGCTTGATTATGACTTCAAGAAGCAGGAGACGAAGGTGAGCAGGGCTATGAAGCTGACCGAAAAGACGGACTCGGACGGCGGCAGTAGCAATGCACCCTACAAGAAGAAGCTTGGCCCCCTATCCGTCAACAATATCGGCCTCAAATACTCGGGCAAAGTCCTCGGCATCAGCCTTAATGCCACAATGGAGATCGGGCCCATGGGCTTCACCCTTATTGGCTTTAGTCTAAACTTTAATATAGCCAGCCTTGATCTGAAGAAAGTGCAAATACTGCCACCAAGCCTCGAGGGTTTCGCGGTGGCATTCGAGAGGAAACCCCTGACCATCGCAGGCATAGTCAGACACGGCAAGTCTGACGACCTGGAGTACTATTACGCAGGTGGTCTTATCGTAGGGTTTATCCCGTATCAGTTGGAAGCTGCCGGTTTCTATGGGCAAGCCAAGGCGGCGAGCGGAAATTTTGTATCTGTCTTTGTCTTCGCTCGCTTGCAGGGACCTCTCGTCACCCTCGAGTTCGCAGAGATATCGGGCGTCACTGGCGGTTTCGGATACAACTCCCAGGTCCGCATACCCACGGTGGACCAAATCCCAACTTTCCCCTTCGTCGACCAGAACTCGGTTGAATCCGCGCAGACCGCGTTAGAGGCACTCGAGAAGCTCACGTCCCCTAGCGGGCATGGATGGTTCAAACCACAAAACGATATGTTCTGGGCTGCTGCGGGCATGAAAGTCGATGCCTTCCAGATGATCTCCCTAGACGCCGTTGTGGTTATTCAATTTGGCAATTCCGTCAGGCTGGACATAA
Source organism: Xylaria telfairii (assembly GCA_022495065.1). NCBI lineage: Eukaryota > Fungi > Ascomycota > Sordariomycetes > Xylariales > Xylariaceae > Xylaria > Xylaria telfairii. The sequence continues at coordinate 533,423 of MU383849.1, forward strand.
TCGGTGTCGCTCTAGTCGATATTCCGAACTCTAGGTCATCTCTCAAGTTTGCGCATGTCGAGTTAGGTATCGCCGTCCATCTTGACTTTGATCTCGGCTTGCTCGCAGCCGAGGCGCAGCTCTCGCCAAAGTCCTTTATTCTGCATCCTTCCTGTAAGCTGACAGGAGGGTTCGCCTTATACTATTGGTTTGATGCCCCTCATGCCGACCGAAGCAACATTGGTAACTTCGTCTTCACCATTGGAGGATACCACCAGGCCTTTAGGGTACCGGTAGGTTGGCCGAACCCTGAACGTCTCCGTATTAGCTGGTCCCTTGGTAGCAGCCTTTCTATCTCGGGAGAAGGCTTCTTTGCTATTACTTCCAAAGCGTGCATGGGAGGTGGAAGGCTCCGGGCGTCATTTTCTGCTGGTCCCATCGCGGCTTGGTTCGACGTCTTTGCCAATTTCCTGATTCAGTACCAACCCTTCTACTTCAGCGCCGGGGCCGGTATCTGTGTCGGAGCCAGCTTCAGCCTGGATATCTGGTTTATCCACATATACATATCAGTTGAGGTCGATGCCTACCTAACTCTCTGGGGGCCTCCACTTGCTGGTGTTGTTTCTGTGGACATCAAGGTGGCCAAATTCGATATTGGGTTCGGCGATAGCAAGAAACAAGACAAGCCTCTTACATTGGAAGAGTTCTATGAACTTGTTTTGCAAGCGAGCAGCAAGAATGGCCTACGCGCGAAGCAAAAGGCAGCGCGAGCAGCGATCGAGAGGTCCGAGGCTGTCGTAGAAGCTGAAGAGAAACTTGCAACAACCAGGACGGACGAGGGCCATACTTTCCTAGCAGAATCCGGCCTAATGAATGACAGCACTAACCCTAATCGTGATGAAAATGAGCTCTGGGTCGTTCGAGCTGGTGCTTTTGCCTTTGTTGTGGGATGCAAGGTAGTCATTGACAAAGCGACACTAGAGAATGAAGAGGGCAAGGAGCTGAACTCAGTTCAGTCTGACGCTGGTAAGATCTATGCGAAGCCTATGAAGATCGATAAACCTCTGGCTTCGCATCTCAAGGTAACGATCACTAAGCGCCTACCTTCAAATTTTAAGGAAGATGCAGCACAGCGCGAGGGAGCAGATACCTGGGATATGCACCAGGAATACAAATTCGTACCCAAAGGACTATGGGGAGAATGTGAGTTCCCTCAGCCATCTTCGAAGGGATCGACGGAACACGGATCAATCGCTAATCCTAGATTCTCCGACAGACAAGAAAAGCGAAGATCCCAAAGGTGGGAACAACAATATCAAGCAGCTTCTCAACGGCGATGATGGTGGTATACGCTTAATGGCGGGAGTCCTCTTCAGAGCTCCACCGCCAGTCATGTCAACCGACAAGCTCGAGGTTTTTGATATCATCGACTCAATGCTTACTCGTATTAATAGCGACAGAGGGCTTCCGTTCATTGAGCATTGTCACTCAGACTGGGCTCCAGCGCCGCCAGACGATCATCAGTATGAGAAGGTGCGTGGGGCATGGGAGAAGCCGCTCTGGGATCGAAATCAAGATGAGGACGAGCAGAAACCTGTCGTTGGTGCTCAGGCGGAGGAGGCGGAGGGCGTGCAGACTGAATTCGTGTCATCCTGGATTGACACGTTCAAATGGGACAAGGGGCTTTCGGCGTTTGCCAAGATGCCGAAGCTCCTACACAAACGATTCAACGAGCTGTACGTTGCAGCTCCGTTAATGACCAAGTAGCCCCAGCACATGAGATAGTATCGATTTCTATAGTGTTTGTCTATTAGTCAGATAAAATCCTATTGGCAAACACGCATCGCGACAGTACAACTCTAGACAATCATGGCTAAAACGGTAAATTGTGAGTGCTGTCGTTATGTAACAGACTCCCGGGTCAGTATAGAAATTAGCCGATGAAGATGAAGAAACGATGCGAAAACATGGTGTTGGCGAGCCCACCATAGGAAAACAGTGGTCCCCGTAACCCCAAGCAGGCTACGCTAGGTGCTACTCTACGACATTGCTTTACTAGTTACCGCAACCAACCTACTGCCGCTTTCGCCTCTAACCGGAAAAAAACAGGAATAGCAGAAAAACTAGTACTAATAACCACAATAATCTGTGTATGAGGAATTTTAACTGATAGTGCTCTGGGTAATAATAGTTAACAATGTTGGAGGCCAATAGCCAAGTTAGACTAGTACTAGTACTAGTCTCAATCTCGATTTTAACATCCAGGGTCCCTGCAGCCGAGAGATCTAGACACGGGACTCCCACGATCAAGAGCGCGAAGATAAAGAGAGACATATCTGTTCTGAATGTAGGAAATGGTTGTAGTAGTATTGTGTTGCCTCTTAAACTATAACCGCGACAAGGCTTTTTAATGTTCATGTCGATGATGGTGGCCAGTTCCTGACCACTCTAAAAATAGCACGCTGCTCGGTTATAATCAATCTTGGGCGGAATTGGCAGCTTCGGGAAGTCGATGTTGCAACGATTGCATAGTTTTTTGAAAACATAACAAATCGCAAAGCTGCTTAACGAGACGTAAAATCCAAATTTTCGCTTTCGTCAGTTTTATGGCAATCATGAATTGCATGACTATCCTACCCTTTGCAAGATCCGTTATTTAGACAGATGCCAGTGGTTATTAGACTATAAATAAGACCAAGGAGCAGAAATGCTCGGAAAGATAATAAAGTAGATATGCTGTTCTAAGACTGGTAAAGAGAAGCTGAATTGAGACTCTGAATTGATCCTTGTACCGGCACAAGTAGATCTAGAATTATAGATGAGTTCAAATATAATCACGCACCAATGCGATCGAAACTACGTACTGGTACGACCCCGGACCAGCACGGCCACGACTGGTGGACTCAGCACACGACTCGAACTATGGACCGGTACGGGTTTAGTCGACGGACTGGTACGATATGCGTACTAGCACGGGTTAAGACCACGGACCAGTACGACATTCGAACCAGTACAGCTGTGGGCGCCGTACCAGTACCGTCTCGGACTGGTACGGGCCTGGAATAGCACGGATTGGGACCCCGTACTGGTACGACCCCAGACCAGTACAGCCTTGGATGACGGACCAGTACGATGCTTGGACTAGTACGTGCTCGCTTGGATCAGCGCAGACTGGACCCGTACTAGTACGCTGTTTTGTGACCAGGTGCAGCTGGGACCAGCAGGACCAAATCGGATTTCTGTTGATATATAACCAAAGAAGTCTTTGATTCATAATTGCGACATGCCTGGAAAGCGTGTAATTTGAATAAAAGAAAAGAAAAGAAAAAAAAAAAAGGCTGCCAACAGTATAGAAATCCTACCTCGTAAGTAAAGCGCGGTGGCTGGCTTAATAGCAGGTGAGCAAAGCACCCTCCGTAATTCCTCTGAAAGATGTTGATGTCCTCTGTCTTATTTTTTGGAATTGTTTGACCCGACAGTTTGGTTCTATAGCAGCCATAGCACCTCTGAGCAAGCAAGCTGCTGCGATGGAAGCTCAATTAGCCCAGGAATAGGTCGGCAAGCGTCTTATTGTCACCCCGGAAAGGTTGTTCAAACTCGTTTATGATGACGAAGCTGCTCTTGTCCAACTTTCAGTCATTCTTGACATCGGTCTCAAGATCTTGTTGGGCGATTCCAGCTCACTAGTTCGAGTCAATTTCTGACGTAGAGGGATTTATAAAGAAAACCATTGTTGTCGTTTACTCATAGCAGTATAGTGCCCCTGGAATTGAGGAGCAGCTTCGAATGCTTGGGGCGGACTGTCGGGTCGTCTCCAAAACACTTGATATGAAACTCCAAGTCCCCTTCCTACAAAACTTCGTCACGCTGAACCCTTTCTTCGCTGAGTGTGGTCCAGAGACGTAGCGAGGACCGGAGGCGTAGAACGCTACTTGGATTACATATCGTGAGTTTTATAAGATATATATCAAATTCCAATTTCACCGCTTGATTAAACAACTCACTACCTAACGTATAATTATAATTAGTTGCCTTACTTAAGTCCAGCACTTTGTTTGTAAGATCTCTAGAGCCCAGACGTAATCACACGTTCCGCTTTAGTATTATGAAATCCCTTAATAGATGAGCCTGATGCTTGCTCAGTGAAAGCAAATGAGCTCTCTGCCTGCTCTTGTTGGTCGGAATTTTCAATGATGATACCTTTATCTGTATTTGGATCCTTGCGGGTAATAGAAAACTCTTGGCGAGCATACTTGGACTTGCCATACAGACTCATGTCCGCCAAGGCCTTGCCAAGTAAGGGTACGAACTTCATGGCCCAACCAGCCGTGAAGATTACTATACTATCCTTCGGACCACCATGGAGGTACTCCTGCGGGATGTAATCGAGGACGAACATGTTGTCTACGTCGCGCTAAGTCAGCATGCCTGTAAAAACTCCAAGCTCTCGGGGCACGTACCAAAGACGTTGGTCTGCAAGCAGCTCAAGGTAAAAGCTGGGACTGTAGAGTCAACTCCGACGACATGCTTTTTGATGAAATCCTGTGTGTCACGAATGTCTTCGGGATTTACAACGCTTGTCAGTCGATCGGCGGGATCTTTAATGCGGCGAGTGGCAGCATCGACAGCAATACGGGCGACATTGCTAGGGCCCCAAGGCAGAGTAGGAAAGCCGTAGAAGAGCTGGGACCTGCCTTCCTTGTCGGGAGCGAATTGAAACCACATGCCTATGGTATTCGCGTTAGCGACAATGATTATTGCGAGTCTAAAGGATAGGATGCGTACTGGGGAAGATTGTCCCACTTGGTCCGGCATTGCAGTTAAAGTAACTGGCCACCATCTCCCAAATGTCAAGGTCGAGGGAGATACCAAAGCTTGGTTTCAGCACATGGTTGACGTAGCTTCCCGATGCGATTACGATTTTCTTTGCCTTGAAAACTGCAACATCTTTGTCATGGCGGATTGTCTGGACCTCCTAGATGTTACTGTCGCTCGAGCAGGGACAAATACGTCTGACATCTGTGTGCTGCTTTGCCTGGGCGCCGTAGTCCTTGGCTAAGCTGAGCAAGGTTCGCAAGAGAAGTTGGACATTAATGATGCCATTGTCGGGGGCATGGAGACCGATCCATTCCTTCGGTAAATCTTTGAAGGGGTAGCGATCTTCGATATCCTTGGCGCTCACTGAAACAAGAAAGTTAATTCATACTGATAACTGTAGGCCTTTCAGCACTTCCACTCACATTTCTTGTACGACATCCCGAGTCTTTCGAGATTGGCAACTGGACCCAACAACGTTCCTATCACATGTAGATTAGTTGACTGGTAGTTGTCGACATACTAAAGAAGACACTAACCTTCCGGGGTATTATCGCCATAATCCTTGTCTCCAAAATTGAGAAGGCCGCTCATCCAGCGAAGAGATGTGCCTGAGTCTTTCTCGAGATCATCCCAAATATTCAAGGCCTCTTTAGCTAGATCCGCCATGAAATCCTCCGTGTACCTTGGCCCCGGGAACGACGTTAGCGTAGGCATAACCGCCCCCCGGGGAGAGCTGGAGACATGGCTTACATGGTTCGGAACATACGAGCCAGGTCATTCGAGCTACCGGCATGGTTGAAGAAGTTATTTTTCTCAAGGACAAGGACACTAGCTCCTGTCTTGGCTACTTCGTAGGCGGTCGCAAGCCCGACAGGGCCGCCTCCGACAACGATCACGTCCAATATTTCAGCGGCCATGTTGATTCCCAGAAAAGGTCCTATTGGATAATATGAATGAATTAGAAAGGCGTGTTTACCAAAAGAAATGGGATAGGCATTCCACTACATAGCGGCTGAAGGCAGACTCATATATAAGCCACTTACAGCTACCCACATACCTTCACCGACACGCCACTTTCAACCATTTCCGCGGGCTAGGTGTTGTTGGGTAGCAATGCTTATTCATTTCTCGCATTTTTTTGTCGCTAAAAGCCAGCCTCATGTCACACGCACGCAGGTCGACGATTTGGGACACCCAATATCACGTAATAACCAGATCAATTCGAGTTGAATTAGATCAGATGGTAGGATCTGACCTAATTCCACCCGACCTTCTAGGATAGTCTGCTGCGGAGTTCGGTGCAGCGGCGATTTGGGCGAGGCTATAAAGACTGGAGTTCGTCCGCCATGTAAAACGGGCAGTCAGATATCTATATGGCCCCTTTGGCTGCAAAGAAGATTATTGCAATTTCGAATATCCATCCAAGCCCTTGACCACAAGCCCTTATTACATCTCGGCAAACACTTTCCCAGGACTCAAGAGGTATAAACTAGCAGCTGTGCTAGCTATATTCTTATTGCGCTACTGACTAACATTGTGCTTTCTGTTGAATCATCATGGCTACTACCACTACTACTGATCTGACTTTCAGGGGCTGCTGGGCAAGGCGATTAGTTCGTGAGAAACTCAGCGCCGAAATCAACGCCCTTCAAAACGACCCCGAATTTGACAACATACGAGTCGGCCTGCCAACGACGCCAGGCACGGTAAAATGGACTCACGATAAGCTGCCACCAGACCCAACCCAAGATTTCGACGGCCCAAGGATGGGGGGCGGCGACCCTACAACACCACGGAAAGTGTGCATTGTGGGCGCCGGTGTTGCAGGCCTTTACATTGCAATGATCCTAGACAGTCTGGAAATTCCCCAGATCACTTACGACATTCTAGAAGCTAGCCCTAGAGTGGGTGGTCGCGTCTATACTCACTACTTTAGCGAGAACGCACACGACTACTATGATATTGGCGCTATGCGCTTCCCAAAGATCCCGATCATGGATCGCACTTTCGATCTATTCACACGCACTAAGATGCCATTGATACCTTACTATCTGAGTTCGGACAGAACTGTTGATTTGTACAATGACTACTTCCACCAAGACGGTCCTGATCCCTACCACGTCAGTATCAAGAATGGTGGCTCCGTTCCTGACGATGTAGTCGATAACGTTGGCAAAATTCTCGATGAGGCTTTCGGCCCATACAAGAAAGAGTTAGCCGCCAACTTCGAGAAGGGATTCATTGAGCTCATGAAGGTCGACGACTTTAGTACTCGGGAGTTTCTAAAGAGAGGCGGTCCTGACGGCAAGCAGCCACACTACGACTTCTTTTCCATTCAGTGGATGGAAACGCAGAACACATCAACAAATCTCTTCGATCAGGCGTTCTCTGAGAGTGTCATGGACTCCCTTGACTTTGATTACCCCAAGGACCCTGAGGACCCCAAGCCTCACGAGTGGTTCTGCGTCAATGGTGGTACATCACTCCTTGCCAATGCCATGAACAATAGCGCTAGATTCAAGCCCGAAACCAAAAAGAGAGTAGAGAGTATCTCTATCGACCTCAAGTCAGAAGAAGAAGGAAATATGTCGGTCAAGTGCGCTGACGAGACGGATCCGCGCTCGGGCTACTGCACCGTCTTCGCCACTCCCGCCCTAGGCTGCTTAGCACGTATGGACCTGCGCAGTCTCGAGTTGCACCCATCCCAGAAGGATGCTATACGCAGCCTGCACTACGACGATTCCGTGAAGGTGGCTCTGCAATTTGATAGTCCCTGGTGGATTGAGATCTGCGGTATCGATAAAGGTGGCGTCGCCTCCACCGACCTGCCTCTTCGCACCTGCGTTTATCCCTCGTATAATCTAGAGGATAGGGGCAAGCCTGCCGTGCTGCTGGCCTCTTACACATGGTCACAGGACGCCAATCGCATGGGGTCGCTCGTCAATAATATCAACGAGGACGAGCTCGTAGAGCTGATCCTCCGCGACCTTGCCCGGCTGCACGCGCAACACATGACATACGAGAGCATCAAAACGTCATTCACCGGCATCTACCACGCATACTCATGGTCCCACGACCCGACGACCGCCGGTGCTTTTGCTCTCTTCGGCCCAGGCCAGTTTAGTAACTTGTACCCTTACCTCTCGCGGCCCGCCGCCGATAGCAAATTCCACATCGTCGGCGAGGCGGCGAGCGCCCACCATGCCTGGATTGTCGGGGCCCTTGACAGCGCGTATACGGCCGTGTATCGGTTCCTCAAACGTTTCGAGCTGCAGGACGCTATTGAGAAGTTGAAGGAGGAATGGGGTGAGGTAGAGGAGCTCGAGGACGGAAAGAATGGGACGGTCCATTTGCAAGTGATGTTGGGGAAGCTTCGGAAGACAGAGCATCTTAGAGTTTAAGCGTGCAAGTTTCACTGTTTAGGACTTTGGGAGATGTCATGTTACGGGTGTTAAACTCCGAACACGATACAGCTGTTATCACTTGTCCAATGATAGGCAGAAGGGTGTAGTGAATTAGGCCACGGGACTGTGCCACCAGTTAGTTGTCTCTGGCTTTTGGAGGTAGGCTCTCCAATACGTATCGAGGGCTTGGAGATATCACTTCATTTGATTGGGAAACGTCTTGATTATAGGAAGCTTAATGATTTTGGAATAAAGAAAAAACAAGAGAGAAGCTAATAAAGCTGCGTAACCCCTATTCCCGCAAGGCACTCAAGACCTTCCGCATTACTTCTACTTAAAAGACCGATTTTTATTGGCTAACTCACTTGAGCTGCTACTGACACCACTTCGGAAGCTTTGTTCCTAAAGAGCGTCTTATACCTAGGTATGATTAAGGCTAAATATCGTATAAAATCCTTAGTCACCTACTTGACCATAGGGTCAACCCAGCCTGAGCAAGCGACACGTTCGCTAACGAAAAGGGGTAGGATAAAAGAAACCGCGGTTAGCTCGACAGACCTGCATAAAAATAGGGGAAGGATTCCTTTGACAGTGGGTAAAACAAAAGAATGCTGCAACGGCGAATCGAACGCCGGTCTCAAGCTTGGAAGGCTAGAATGATAACCACTACACTACTGCAGCTAGTCTACAGTTTGGCTAGGAGAAGATGACTACTTGGATTGTGGAAAGCTGAGCTGTAGTCCTCACATACGGTAAGTGGATACAGTATGCACTGTGATTTACACGTTCCACCGACCAGCAATTGTACCCCACTCCATATCTGCAAGCTCTGAGCTACAGCCGATAGATGACGAGGTTCAATTGAAACTTGCGAGGTTTCGCCAACAACTGCCATCTCAACTTCAATCTTCAATACACCACGTCCCTAATGGAGCCAATGGTTACTCGGGATGAGAAATAGCAACATGTTGCACAACCCCTGAGATAACAAGCCGAAGCGTCAGGATCCATCCACCCCGCCAAGGAGAGAAGCTTCCAACAGACAAACATGCAGCGCCGCATTCTCATCCGACCACTCCAACTGCAGCTCCTCCGGCCCCTCAAACCCAACCCCCCGACCGCCGCGGCACGCCTGCTCACAAGACACGCGAAGCTCGCCTCGCAGGCGCGACCACAGCTCCCCTTCCTCTCCGCCCCCTTGGCACGAAACCACCAGTTCCGCTACCTGACGACGGAGCGGAAACGATGGCTTGTGTACGAGGTGTATCTGGCCTTCAAGTACACCGTCTACTTGTGGGCCATCATCGGATGCTCCGTGATTGCCTACTGGAGCGTGCAGCAGGAGTGGCTCGAGCGGAAATACCCGACGCCGCACGAGTGGGGGTTCCTCACGAGGCTGCGGTTCCGCATCGCGAAATGGGGGCCCGACCAGACCGATTCGGTCGAGGCCGACTGGGTCATGATTGGGGGATACGCTAAGAGCGTCATAGGGAGGCTGGAGGATAAGAACATCGAAGGCGCCGGGCTGCAAGATCTGACCGAGGGCGGCGTCTGGATCGACGGGATCGGGAAGTCGGGCTACGATGTCACGGCGAAGAGCGAGCCGTGGCGGAGAGGCTACTACGAGGCCCTGATGCTGGGCGCCGCAGCCGCCGAGCAGCTCGACGACCACGTAGTCGACACGACGCGCCATTTCGTGTTCCCCGCCAACACTGTCATCGGGCCTTCGAACCCGAACCCTCGACCCATCCCCTTCGGTGTAGAGAAGGCGCCGTTGGAGGAGAACTGCGAGCGCGCATACGAAGAGCCCGAGATCTTCTACATGCGGATACTGACGACGCGGGGCTTCTCGTCGCGGCAGAAGATGGACGCCGCGCTGGCGTATGCATCATGGCTCGACTTCAAGGGTACCCCCGACGCCGCCTCAAGGATGTACGAATGGGCGTTGTCTCTGGCGTCCGAAAACGTCCCGCCCACAGAGGTGCCGTACGATCAGAAATCCTACACGCTCCGCGACGACGCGCGGGCTCCTTCGACCAACATCCTCAACGCCCTCACCGCGCTCGCGGCGCACAAGGCGCGCAACGAAGACGTCTCCACCGCTCTCCCCATCCTCCTCTCCGTCCTGCGAGCCCGCCGCTCCCTTCCCGAACCACACCCAAATTCAAAAACCACCAGCACACCTACCTTCGAACCCAACACCCCCTCAGACTCCCCCTGGACACTCGGGAACATAATCTCCACCATCAAGCGCTTCATCGCTCCCCCAGCATACCCGCCCGCACCCGATAACGGCGAATCGGCCCCAGTGCGCGACGCAAAAGAGCGCTGCGAAGAGGCCGGACTAGACCTATACATCGGCGAGATCATCTACACGCGCGGCAACAGCCCCAAGGGCCACGAAGACGGCCTAGCCTGGACGCGCGAAGCCGTCGACCTCGCCGAAGAGCAGCTGCACAAACTATCTTCCTCCTCCCCCTCCGGCGCCGAGTCCGACGCCGACGCCAAGAAGACGTGCAAGGAATGTCTCGCCAGCGGGCTCGAGAACTGGGCCAAGATGGTCTCACGTCTCGCGCGCGAGGAGCGCGAGAAGGAGGCCGCGGCAGAAGCCTCTAGTACCAGTTCCTGGTTCGGCCTCGGCCTCTGGGGCGATGCCGGCAAGACGGGGACCACGCCCGGCCGGTGGGCGGCTGAGGAGAACGTCGTCAAGGACCGCACGCGCCGCGCCCAGGACGTCTTGGATGCCTTGGAGGTGCCGAGTACCCCCTTCAGTGCTCTTTTCTCGGCTTGATTGATCTCATATGATCTGATCTGCGTCTTGTTACGAACACTTTTTAATAAAGTTTGTGCTTGGTCCTTGCTGGGAGGGTATTGTCCATTGCACCTCGGGTGGGAGATCGTGTAGTGTCATACTCCCTCTGATGGAAACTAACTACTCGCACATGGCAATGTGCCAATGGCAAGGCGCTAGACACGTGGCTGTCTTACATATATGTTGTATATATATCACGTTACAGATTCGGGACATCACAAAAGTCGCTATCTGCGTCTGATAGGGGATTTTTTTTTTAGGGGCGGGATTACAATAACAGATTCCTCCGTTTGACATTCTCGCCTTTGTGACTAATCTAGCTTCTTATTTTAAGATGCTCCGTGGATTCACCCATATCTAGTCGATCTAACTAGGTTGCTGACGAGATAGTAAGCCATGTAACGTCTGTCATGTCATCATGTCCTGTCATGATATCATATTCCGCTGGTAGTTGACATCACACGGCGGCTGCAACTAGAATCGAATGCTGCTAGAATGATGAGCTGAGCGACGAGGCGAAAGAAGGGGACGAAGTACCTTTCGTAAACCCGAGCCCTTCCTCATGCCTTGCTTTTAGCATCATCCATTACCGTTTCCAAAGCCTCCTTCAGTGCGGACAAGGAATCATTGCTGAACTTCCCTACCGCGTTCATCTCTTCCTGCTCGTCTCCTGTTTTCTCCTGGTCAGCTTCCTCTGCCACCACACTATCCCCAGGAATGACGAGCAATTCGCCATCACCATTAGCGCTATTAGCACCGCCCGCGGCGCTATTCTGCTCTTCCTCCCAATCACTCCAATCGTTTTTCTCTTCGGGGCCCTCCGAGTAGACAACAGTGAACGTGGGATTCTTATAAGGCTTGGCCTTGGAAGAGGTGTCTGCGACTTCTTGGAGCCAGTCTAGCACTGTGGTGTACGAGGCGATGAAGAGAGTCTCGATGTACAGAGGCTCGCCGGCGCTGAAGACCGGGCAGCCGATCGAGGTGAAGGTCGATGTGTTCGGGTTTCCGCTCGAGCCTGAGAGGACCATGCCTAGAGTCTCGGGGGAGGGCGCGTAGGCGCGAGCACGCTGTGAAGTTCCTTAGCTCAATAGACTTTGGTTGGGGGATATGTGACGTTGTGGTGTGGCGGGCGCGAGTAGGGCGCAGGGATGAAGTATTGAGAGGATAAGACACTGTATTTTAAATAAAGATAGCGGACGGAAACTTACATCTTTCAAGAACTCGCGCAGACCATCGCACTTCAGATCCCAGTCAGGGAAAAGCCCACCGACGGAAGCAAAGCAGTTGATGCGGCCGCCCACGCGGTCCCATGTGGCATCGCAATTCAAGTATATCTCGATGGCGTCAGCGCCGTCTCCTAAACCGATGATGTCGAGGCCAGCGGCAGGATCTACGAACTCGGGCACCACCTTCTCGAAAATGTACTTGATGTGAGCGCCGGAGTTCTCATTTTCAGGGACGCTATTGACTTTAGGGTCGAGGTAGTTGCCATTGTGGGCAGCGCTGCGCATAGGAGACCAGTCGAACGCGAACTTGCTGAGGGTGCGTTTGCCCTCGGGCCACCAGATTAGCTCCCCCATGTTGGCGAGGATGATACCTGGGGCTGTGGGATTGGTTGGTGAGCACCGCTGTTGGAGGAGGGCCTTGATAGCGGAGACGAGGGAGCCTTTCTCGATGCCCCCTTTCCCACCCAGAACTCGGTGCGCAAGCACGCCAAGGTCCTGGTGCGTTTCGCCGAATATGATGACGACGCGCGACTTCGTGGCTAGGTCGGCGGTCACGAAGATGGGGACGTTAGGGTCGGATGGTGCGGTTGTTGTGCACATGGGGAGAAATAGCTTGCTCAGGCCTAGGTCTGCCAGGCGCTTATGGATCTCATCTTGAATGGCTTCTTAATTGATTGTTAGCATACACTAGAATGCGCAGGGAGCGGAGAAGTTGAGGGGCAAATGGAGGGCATGAGTAAGACAGGTCTACTTACGGTTCATAGCGAACCTCTGGCGATCACACACGCGCACATTGCGACTGAGAAAGTACTTGAAGTAGTTGTCTTCATTCTCGATCGAGCGGACCTCGTCGTCTTTGTTGATGAAATAGCTGTGGCATGGCCGGCCTTATCAGGACTTGTCTCGACGATAGCTAGGAGAAATGGGGTTGGTGTAAGGTGTTGGATATTACTTACCCGAGACCCTTTAGATCCCTGGGGAACACCGGGTCCGCGGGTAGAGAAGACCACTTGCGTACGAACATTGCGAAGACGTATGAGTATGAGACGATATGTATGGATGTGAGTGACGATGATGACGGGCTGGCAAGGTGCAAGGTTGTTGACGGTGCTGTCCAGGACAGAGCAGAGAGAGTGGATTGGCAGGGAGGTAGATGCGTAAGTAAGTAAGCAGCCAGAGAGAGCTGGTTGTTTACTTCTTCGACAAGATTGATTGCGCATCTACTTGTCTTTGCGATTATGTTGGGAACTCTGGGGTGTTGTTGGTGAGTGGGTAGATGAGCCTTTTGGGGACGGTAGCTTGCCGCAAGCAAACAGAGATGCAGAGCTGCATGTGAGGAACCGGAAGCTGCTTGGGGCTGGCAGAGACGGAGGGGGGAAGGTACAAGTGTGTAACAGTAGGTAGGAAGGGCAACGGCAAGAGCAAGTACCTACATGCCATTTCACGGCCCTAGAGGGAATACGCAGTCTCTTTTACTACTCAATAATAATTGGTCTCTCAATCACAAAGGTGAAAGTTACCGCGCAACTCTAATATAGGAGGGGCGACAGGAATTCTCCGGGACACGCAATGTACAAGAGTACATCATGAGCGAGGATGAGATGCCCAGCTTGCTCCGGACGAAAACGTCGACTTGTCGTTATACGGCATTCTATTCTTCATATATACGTGGTGTATGGTGTTGTACAGGTGCATGAGGCAGGCAGGTTCTGTGGCAATCATGCAAACGGGGTATCATACACGGCAAGTCCACAACATCACAGACCCCCTACCAGCTGGCCTTCTGTACACCCGGCAGGTTGCCTTCTAGGGCTTGCATTCGGAAGTTATACTGCACCCTCCGTTAGTTCCGTGGCCATGTTGTTCGCAACAATGAAGCATGGACTTACTCTTGATAACTTGAAGTCCCGAAATATCCCCCTTCCCTTGCCCCCCAGCAGACATCGTCCTCGGATCTGTGTGGGCCGTGTGTAGCAGTGCATCTGGGCGAGCTGGAGCTGGGCCTCGGCTCTAGTTCGTGGGGGAAGTGTGGTGTTTCGGATGATGTATCGGAGCGCCTGTCTATTGCAGCCAAAGATTGTCAGCTCCGCGGTCAATGGTGTTTGCGCTGTGGTGGGAGCGTTGGCCGAATGCGCACCTCTCCGGCTCGTTCTCGGCAAAGACCTTCCGCTTGGTGTGGTCGCGGATGACCTTGATGTTGATGAAGGAACCAATGTCCATCTTCTTCGCCCGGAACATCGACATATTGGCGGTTGGTGCGAGGTTACCGTCGTCAATGGTTATTCCTCATTGCATTGCATGCGACTTCGGCTTCACGGTTGTGAATTTTGGGATGCTGTTTGCTTGCCCACGTCCAATTGACAGATGCTGACAGACCGCCGGTACCCACACAGCTGTCTTGACGTTGCGACCGGCGGCGGGACCCACTGACCCACATCTGCCAGGGTTTAGAGAATTGTACATTTGCCTATCCACAATTATCCATTTATCATGGAGTCTATGACGTCTCCAGCATGCATGCACCTGGGTACAGGGACGAAGATCTGATATCATTCCAGAGCATAACGCAATAGTCATTGTAGTGTACATATTTCGACGTAGAAAGGTTCCGTGAGGTAGTTCGACCGCTTGTAAAACAATATAAAAGATCAAGCGACCTGCTACTATCCAACATTCTCCAGCAACAATCAAGATTATAGAATATCTAATACCTCACAATAAAAGGCTACTTCATTTGTTTTTTTGTAGCCCAGGCACCGTCACAGATCATCACAATGTCCGGATACTCCACAGTCGGTACCGGAGGCGTCTACGAAGCTGGTGACCAAAGAAACTACAAGGCCTCTGAGGTGCCGCGTCCTGAAAGATATGAGGAGGGTGTTGAGAACTCCCATCTGCCTAACGATTCCAGTATATATTGCCCGAACCGTATTGGTAAATATAGCTAGCGCTGACACGCTTTAATAGAGGATGAGAGATCAATTGCCAACCGTCTGGCAAACGAGGAGGTATGACATCCAAATCTGCATTTGCTTGGTTCATTGCCGAAACGAACGAAAGTTGGAGAACCTACGCTGACATTAACACACCAGCGCAAGCTAAACCGCAAGGAAGAAGACGACCCTGAAACTGCCGCTTTGAAGAAGGACCCTACCTTACCGGTACGTTTACCTCATGATGCAAGACCCTTTATTGTCCCGTTGTCGTAATAGAGGGATCGATCAGTCGCTGACTTGGAGTGGCAGGCCAAATTACACGGCAACGAGCCCTCGAAAGGCGCAAAGATCGATTCCGACTTGCAGGCCGAGGAAGAGGAGTATTTGCGGAGGAAAGGCAAGGCCTAACCTCGCTATAGGCTTGTATTATTAGTTCATAACAATATGATATCAGACTGCGCGTCTTGGACCAATAGCTTTTATCATGAAAGAGTAAAACAATACTTGGGTCGATTCGTGAAGCGATAAACGTGAGCGAGCGCTTGAAAAAATTATGTCGACCGTAAGATCAAAATCCGGGGCATGATTTCCCTGGCCGGTAAAAGGAGCCCTCGGGTCCATCTTATTCTCTAAATCGCCAATAACGAAAACATCGCTATGCGGGGAAAACGTGACAAGAAACCGACTGATCCCCCAAAATCACAACTTCGCACCCTTAGCTCTCCTCGCCTCCCTCTCCTTATCCTTCAAGAGCCGCCGCAGGATCTTGCCGCTCGGGCTCTTGGGGACGACGTCGATGAACTCGACGCCGCCCTTCAGCCACTTGTACCGCGCCTTGTGCTCCTCGACATACTTGCAGATGTCGCGTGCGACGTCCTCGTCGGGCCGCCCGGCGACGGAGGCGGACTTCACTACGAACGCTTTGGGAACCTCGCCTGCGCTCTCGTCTGGCACCGGGATCACGGTGCAGTCGTTGACGGCCGGGTGCGTTAGTAGATGGGCCTCTAGCTCGGCTGGGGCGACTTGGTGGCCCTGCGTGATTGCGTAAGTTCAATAAACGTGTTGAAGAATGGGAAATCCGATTTCAGTCCTGGCTGCGGCTGGGAGAGGAAATGAGCAAGGGAGAAATGTATACGTACTTTTGTCTTGATCAGCTCCTTCAAGCGATCAACAACAGCGATATGTTCGTGGCCCGAAGGCGCCTTCATAACTACCGCGACATCGCCCGTGCGCATCCACCGACCATCTTCATCCCAGACATACGCCTCAGCGGTCGCGCGCTCGTTATGCAAGTAGCCCAGCGTGACGGAGGGGGACTGCACGAGGAGTTCGCCGCGGCGGTCGTACGTCGTGATCTCACGGCCCTCTTCGTCGAGGAGCTTCGCGCGCGTTCCCGAGACGAGAGACCCCGACGTCCCGATCATGACGTCGTTCTCCGCCGTGCTGAGGACCACGGTGCTCGTCTCCGTCATCCCGTACCCCTGCCCGACAGTGATGTGCGGGAACGCCTTCAGCATGTCCTCGTGTGTCTCTGCGCCTAGGGGCGCCGCCCCGGTGTAGATGAAGCGCGCGCTGCTGAGGTCGTAGTTGGCGCAGAGGCCGGGGTTGCGCAGGAGCTGGATTATGATTGGTGGGACCTGGGGTGTGTGAGTGAACCGTTTTGATGGAGAATTATGCTGTAGGGATTGGGTATGGATGAGGATGAGAACGTACGAGGTGCATGAAATTTATCTTGAATTTCTGGATACACTCTAGGAATGTCTTGAGCTCGAACCGCGGTAGTACTATCGTGCCATCTCCTCGGTAGGCACCGGCGTTAGCCACCACGACGAGCGCGTAGATGTGCGACATCGGCAGGAGGCCGATCTGCCTCTGCGTCTCGATCCCTTTTTGCTTCCGACCCGTTTCCTCGTGCCATCGGATTTGCATCGCGTTTGCGATTATGTTGCGATGGGCGATCATCACAGCTTTCTATGCGTTTTCGTCTCATTTCAGCAGTGTTTTTGGCCGCTGCGGTTGGAAGTGGGTTAAGAGTAAAGGAGTGTACTTACAGGTAGTCCTGAGGTCCCGCTAGAGTAGCAGAGGTACGCCGCTTGACGTGCGCCTTGGCCCTTGGTCCATTTCAGAGGCTCAAGTTCTAGCAGCGATCGTCCCTCCGTGATCAAATCGTCAAGTGTCTTAAACCGTGGGTCACGCCGCTGTCCTGGGACATCAAGCAGAAAAATTCTGTCATCGGGGATGTTATTTGCTCTAGCAGCTTTCAAGGCGTTATCGAGCAGCGAAGGGCATGTGAATAAGGCCTTAGAACCCGAGGATTTCAGCTGGTGCTCTAGCTCAGCGGCTGAGTACATGGCATTTGCTGGCGTCACGATGCCGGACAACCGGTGCACGGCGAATGTGGACATGAGATAGTCGATCTTCACCGCTCATCAGCTCGTCAGGCTCATACCACGGATTAAGATCTCGCAATGCCTAGCTTACCGTGTTGACGGAATACAATCCTATGACTTTATCCCAAGGTGTATCTTCATTTGGCCGCCATCCCACTGCAACACTCGGGGTCAGTTATAGCCGCTTTGCGCGTGATTTATGAGGGTTTCAGAAGCTTCCAGACATTGTCTTGGCCAAGAAGGGAAGGGTTGTGCCCTGAAGGTTGCCAAAACAAGAAGAAAATGACTCGGAGAATTACTCACTGCGCTTTGATAAGGATCTTGCGAGTAGTTCTTGTCGCTCACGCATCTCAGCGTGAGTGTACGTCTTCCCCGTCAGCCCGCACGTAAAGGGATTCTGGGATCTATTGAGCGGCTGCCGGCCATATCTCTCGTCTTCGATGAACTCATGTAAAGGGATTGAGTCTGGCGGATCTGCTCAAGTTGGGAAGTGAATACGTTGTTGAGCAGATTCCTATCATTGCGATGAACAAAGAGCTACGTACCGAAGGGCAATTGGGGAACCCAAGCCGGCGGAATGAAAACCATGTTGTTATCTCGGGAAAGATGATGGTGATTAGGCGCTGTCTTGGCACAGGTAAGTAGCAAAACACAGTAGACAGATTCGCAACTGGGCTCTAGATATGGTAGAAGAATAGCCGAGGATGAGGTTCTAGTTAATTGGTTCTACCTAGGTCAACTGCAGCTGATGGGGTTTCTTTCCTATAAGCGCTTAACCGAGCTGCGATGCCGTGGTTCTAACGTTGGTTGGGGTCCTATATATTGGATTAGGTATGTTAGCGGGCTTTCTCCGCACTGACGACCCCGGAAGCGGCGGCCAGGGGTTTAGGTAGTTCGCGCACGCCATGCTGACGCGAGCTGGGGTAAGTAATTCAAACTGGATGTTTTGTACCGATAGAAAGTGATGGAGAATTCCTCACAATACCTCCTACCTAGGTAGGTAGTCAAACTAAGAGGGCGGTCAAAAAAGGCAGAAGCGGGAGGATCGCCGCACTCTTACAATGAGTTAATATAGTACACCTGTATTCCGTACCTAGTGAACTTATGTTTCGATTAGTATTACAATGCCTGGCTTTATTGTGGCACTGCCCATGTACGACTGGCCCGAGCGCCGTGCCGAAGTCGACGAACAATGGGTCAACTTGCGGGATCGCCTGCGAGCCTCAGGGGTAGACGCACCAGACCAGCTGGTGCGTTCCAACGCAGACATGTCCTCCGTTCCAGGCGGCATTCGTGACTCCGACGGAAATATCATCGCACCCGATCCAGCCACACTACCCCCGGATGGACTCGACCTTCCCACACTGTGGCGGCACCCCTCATTGCTATTCTCGCAAACCTGCTGTGGGCCGATGGAGCTTGGCCTTGCTCGCCACGTGGAAGTCGTCGGCCAGCAGGACTATTCCGACGTCGAAGGGGGCAAGGCCGAGTTCTACTCCAGCGCTATCGTAGCAAGACGGAACGTGGCTGATGCGCCCGCGCCGGCAGATGGGAAACCAACTTTACCCCTCGAGGATTTGCGGGGCAAGCGCCTCGCGTACAACTCCACGGACTCGATGTCTGGCTTACTTGGCCTGGAACGTGACCTTGTCTCGTTGAATGAGGATCTGTCCATCTTCCCCGAGCGTCTGGAGAGCGGAGGACACCGCAATTCGGTCATCGCTGTAGCGGAGGAAGAGGCCGATGTCTCGGCTATCGACTGCTTCACCTGGCAACTTGCGCAACGTTTCGAACCCGCAGCTGCAAGGCTTGCTGTCGTTGGTTGGACTGCTCGCCGGAGAGGCCTACCGTTCATCGCATCTAAACACATTGCGCCACCGGTAATTCAGCTAGTCGTTCAAGAATTGAAAAACCTGAAATTCTAAAGACAGCTGCCTGCGAGAATCCAAGTGAAAGGGCATTAAAAGGAGTCACTAGAATATGATTCGGTGGGTTTGATAACTAATGTAACAAGGGCTTATGTAACAAGGGCTTGGAACAGTGTTCTATTCAGCTAATAATTCTCTTTGGATCTAAAGGGTCCTTGTTCTCCAAATCCAACCTTCGATGTGACCTCGCCCTTCGCCTTATATTTATAGACAGCCCTAAGGCTGATGCCTCGGCTTCTGGCTATTACCCCTCATTTGGCTGTCTTAGATCCAGTCCGTAATACGAGGCTCCTATGACTCTTACGAGTCTTGCGATAATCGCCGACCAATAGTTGCGGCTCCTTAAAGCTGCGTGTCTTGCCGGAAGGCTGTATGTCTGGACGGAAGGCTGGCAGGCGTGGGCACCTGGCTTGGCCCGTGTGACAACTAAATAGATTTTGTCTATACTCTCTAATTCTATATAAGAGAATGCTTAGGACGAGAATATCATAGATTATATATAAAGAGAATAGAATTGCTAAAGTTATGCCGACACGTATGTCAATATTGTATACCTCGTAGGCAATCTCTCCTCTAAGCTGCCTCTGTTCTACAGAGAAACAGGTATGTAGCTGTGTGTTGTTATACGCGGGCTAAACCCCGGTCATATTCCGAGACAAAATAGTATATCTCCATGACTGATCTCCACCCTCTCGTTTCGAGGAATTGAGATTAATGCTCCAGGATAATAAATGTGTATTAGCACTTTGAACTATCTTCGGTATCCGACTAGCAACAACACGAATCTAGAATCTAGTATTAGGTGTTATTATATTGCATCTTAATTCGTTATACATCAAATACTATGTCATAAGAAACTCCGCTTTGTCCCTAACATACTATCATGTCCAAGGGAAAAGGTATCGCGTGAGTGCCTTGCTTAAAGCCTTTGATAGTTATTCCAAGGAGATAGTTATTCCAAGGAGCAATGAAATATCTTGTTGCTAGGCTGCACATCTTATCAAGGCTTAAATGTAATTCAACCAGTTTCTTTAAGTTGCTATGAAACCCCAAGTTCTGCCTGGTCGACAGGGTGCCTGAGCAACAAACGCCCTTGCATGTCGCCTGGGGCCATGATACCCGCCAATTTGCTCTATAACTTCCTACTCATGATTCTTCCATTCTCTCAACCCTTCATGCCATGTGCTCCTAGCTTCATCCCTCGCCATCTCTACCTACTACGCTTTCTTGTTACCAACAACTGGGCAACTTAACCCCCTCCGACCTGTACCCTACCGTACCCAAAGATGCCTTACTGCGCCAAGTGTAAGAAGAAGCGTGATGAAGACCAGATGCGCAACTGCTGCGACGACATCTACTACTGTAATCGAAAGTGCGAGCGTGCCAACTATGCGAACCACAAGGACTCTTGCCCCAAGACTGCTGAAGCCAAAGAGCCCTCCCTTCATCATGCAGGATCTACGTCTTCAGAGTCTGGTACAGCCGAGAAGCGTGCTCTACTTCCTCCTCCCGATCCCCTGATCAAAGACATTTACGACCCCTTCAATCGTCTTAAGAGGGGTGATTACCTCCAGGGCCGTCCAGACACCGATGTCTACAGAATTCTCATCGACTCTTACCGCCTTCGTATGAGTGACAACAATGTCTTTACCAACGTCCGTCACGAAGACAGCATCTACGGCAACTCCAAGGATGGAGTTGCAGGTTTCCTCCGATTCCTCAACCGAGCCAAGGCCATTCCGCGAATGATGCCATCATGGTGGGATGCGAAGAAGGAAACTGAGTGCGTAGAGCTGGGTCGCCAGACAGGCTGGAGCTCGCTCAGCGCCGTGATCCACGCGGCAGAGATCCGCAAGCATTACAACCCCCCCAAGCTTTACACCTCCCGAAAGCATTTCACAGATGCCGCTCGCAAGTACTACAAGGACGTCGCTCGCGAAACCCATTATGAGATTTACATCGATGTCCAGCTGCGTCTTCTGGCTGAGGATATCTACGGCACCGGCATCGGCGACACAGAAACCCGGTTCCTGCGAGAGGAATTGAAGAAGCTCTCTAACGAAAAATTGGCCGAGATAACGGCGACTGGAAACTCGTTGCGCGGGGCTTTGTTCCAGCGGCTGGAGAAAACTCGTCTGCCGGATTTGGTTGCCATGTGGATAATGGAACATTCAAATGAGCGGCATGGCTCTTGATAAGTTGTTGCAAGGCCCCGGGGAAATTCAACCTTCATCTCATAGCAACATGTGGTAGCTCCTGCGCAAAAAGGCATGCTCGTGGTCCGCTCTGCGATACTATGATCCTTTTCCGTCCGTACTAATGGATTTGTTGGCCGTGTCTTCTCTATTTGTGTTTTCGATGTGTAAAACTCACCGTAAACATTTCGCCAGCTTCCTCTCAGTGTATTCTCACTGTAAACGAGCGTCAATGGCGGATGGGATGTTGGTAGTTTTACATATGATCTTAGCACAGAAAATATAAATATATTACGGTCTGATCATCTTGTGTAACTCTAAACATCCTATTTGGACCGTGAGTGCTATTCCATCGCCAAAAGCTATTACCTCCTTTTCAAAGTCAACGATGGCGGGATTGATTCTTACTAAATCTAAGCTTAGCATCACTGTGTGTCACGAACCCCAGTATACAGTAGGCAATATACTCTTGTTGTTGCACAAGGGTCCCCGAAACCTACATGAGGCTCTTCTGACCCCATTGTATCTATGCCTTGTGACACTATGTATATTTTGTGATCTACCATAGTAATCCCCATGCAGAAACTCTTTGTATTCCGACCTTTGAGTTGAACAATGACGGAATGTATCCGCATTAGAAGGGGAGCGGTTCCATAGCCTCTAGCCATTGCATGGTATTCGGATCAATAATAACGGGTATGTTACGGTTTTTCGCGCAAGCCTGAAGGGTGAAAGATTGCCATGAAAAAAGAAAAAAAAAAAATACCGACGTTATAAGCTTCCGATTAATCTTAATATGAACGCAGAATTTATAGTAATTTCGGGGTCTAAGAATGAAGAAGAATAGCCTAGCTTTGGGCGCCAGCCTAGTAGAAAATGCATATACATCTCGCTAGTTGTTAACTATATTGAGTGTTGTTTCGGCCTCTCTCAATCGGCGTGATCTATAATCGTTCTGGTATTTTGATGTGTTATTATATGTAGAACGGAGAACAATCCAGACATATCTCTAAGGATTTGTTAAGAGCTCTGCTTTGCCAACCCATTCCTTTGCCAAAGCTCCCTCTGGCTATCCCAAGGCAGGAGACCTGTGACTACGATTCTCTACGTCGAGAATAAGTCAGTATATCTGCAAGCTTGCCCCTCAATAGTCTTCCCCTGCCTTTGCCCCATCGTGCCCCTTTTCTCACTATGCTCTGTGCCTCACAAGTCACCCTCATGCCTCGACTGGAACACTGGAAGATGAATCTGCTTATATTGGATTTCCCTGGCTGGATAGAGACAAACTAACATCGATTGTAGTCATGAGGGAGGTATTTCCTTCTCCTATAATCTGGCACAGGTAGGTGTTGATATCATCGTTCGGTCAACATCATGTTTTCTCAACCTCAAGACAAAAGTTACCACTAGTGTCAGCTAAGCAGCTCATCTTGTACTTGTAGATGAACAGGTCGACGACTTGCACAGCTGATATGAACGCCCCATTGAACTCAATGTCGTAGGTGCCACACGCTGACGATACGGCCGTTTCCAAGCTCTGGAGACTGGATAGACATGATGGCACGCAGAGTGTCTCCAGAGAATCCCGCGTAAATTCCAGACGGTCTAGGTCATAGGACAAGAGCTGTACCGACGGGTCACAGGCGAGGGAAAGATTGAAGGCTGCCAGACAGGCACTACTCGCATCCGCGAATATGGCCTTTTCAGCGCCGTTGAATAATGTCGTGGCCGCGGCAACACCAGAAAGACCCAGGCTCTCTAGAGAGGAGAGTGCATGTCACAAGGGCAGTTGTACTGGACTTGGGAATAGCTTCATTCCTAATGTTCTAATAATTGGCTATGGCATCAAAGGCTCTTGAGGAGGGAAAGTTTCCTGGAAAAGCTCTGGGACCAAGCCAGCATTTATATGTCTCACTACCCCGCTCGAGTGGTCACGTGAATCCGTGTGACACTATCTCCCTCCTTCTCAAGGCTCGCCCCCGAGCCTCGAACTCGCTGGGCTTCAAAATATCTTCTGTAGGACTGGGGTTACCAGCCCGGCATGGAGGGTCTTGGGTGCCTCGTCCCGCCAACCTGGGGTTACCAGCGCGGTAGAAGGTCTTATGCCTTAGGTCTTGGGTCTTGTGCCTTGTCCCGCATAGCCTGGTCGTCTCAAGCAGTGCTTAATCGCCAGCGCGGTGTAGGGCAGTACCTTTCGCATGGCCTGGTCAGGGTTAGGCAGTACCCGTACCCAATACCAGCGCAAAAGGGAAGAGTGCTTCGAGTGGTAGCCAATTATTTGTCACACTGTGACAAGGGCTTATGTAATAAGGGCTTGGAACAGTGTTCTATTCAACTAATAATTCTCTTTGGGTCTAAAGGGTCCATGCCTTCCAAATCCAGTTCTGAATACAACCTCGACCTACGCCTTATATTTATAGACAGCCGGAAGGCTGGCGCCTCAGGCATCTATCCGATACCCCTCTTTTAGCTGTTTTAGATCCAGTCCGCGATACGAGGCTTCTATGACTCTTACTAGTCCCGTGATACTCGCCGACCAATAGTTGCGGCTCCTTGAGGCTGCGTGTCTTGCCGGGAGGCTGTATGTCTGGACGGAAGGCTGGCAGGTGTAGGCACCTGGCTTGGTCCGTGTGACAGTGCAATGAACAGGAAAACAGGTACCATGGTGTTAATGATCTGTTATTTTGCTAGATATCCGATTCGTATCCCAACGGAATCTTATGAGCATATGTGATAACTAGACAGAGACTTTAGTATAGCTTAGTACCTATTCTTTTTTTCATGGTAGCAGGCAGGGTGTGGTCTGTGGCATCACCATTTCCCTCTTTTCCCCTTTGGTCTCGGCATCTCGCGATTCCTCAATGGCAAGGGGCGGCATTGGCAACATAATCTCACCAATGGCCAGTCGTATGTACGGGATATATTGGCGAGCAACCCAGCCTTGCTCGGCCATCACGGTCTAGGCGCATCGAAAGCATCCGCGTGATAGGCACTCTGGCGGCTACGTATGAGCCACCGAAACGAGCACGATTGCTTACGAGGGGAACTCGGATCCGGGAGCCGAGTCCCCCTCAACTCCTTGAGCCTGCAGGGAAGGCCTCCCGATCCTGGTTGTGTGTCAATTTCATTCATGCTGGTGAGGTGACAGTATTGAAAAGAGTACTGAGACATGGCGCACGGCTAAGGCACGCTGCATAGTTAGATTAGCTGCCTGAGGCACGGCAAACCAATCGGATCTGGTCGGGAGATGATGAGCTGCAAACCTGGCACCATGAGATGCCACCAGCACTATCATCCTAAGACGTGCATTTTCATTGGGCTAGCCCGGCCACTTGAGCCTCATTTCTTACTCCCACGTCGGTCTGCTGACATAGGTTTCATAGTGGTCATGCATGTTCATGCATTGCTCGATGTTGGCGGTCGAAACTCCTTCTCTTTTAGGCTCATGAGTGACCCCTTTAACCTCCCTGGAGGAAGGGCAGCGTAGCAGAGATCAAGATTACAGCATAACCCAAGCAAGCCAGAGAAGTCTAAGTAAAGACAGATTCCGTCCTCGACACCGTAAGGTCTTATTGCTCTGAGAAATCACCTAATCTGTCCCCCGCGGTGTGGCGAGGTAGCGTAATCGGCGGTAGTTGTTGATCATGGGAGCTAGACACTCGCGTGGCAATTGTGCCGCGGGGGCATGAGAATAGTCGTCCACGCCATTGGGGTTGTCGATTGGTTTCCACGCTGTCACGAGCTCTAGATTTATGCTTTATATCAGTGTCTGACAACGATATAAGAGGCAGAAAGATCCAAGATCGGAGGTAAGATAGGCATTCATCCAAATACGGTATGCTTGTGCTCACTTGTCCCGACATCGTAAATGAACTCGGTCCCATAAATCTCGCTCCGTGTAAGCCGGATCGCCGTCGGGGGCATCTCGACATCATTTAGCATTTCGCGGCGATCGCGGAAGTACCCTTCGTCGAGATCACCGCCCAGATACGTGATCGGGAACGTGCTGAGTAGGAGCTCGAAGAACATCTCGTGCAGGTCTACATCAAGGTACGGCAGTTCCGATAGTACCCTGACGGCCTCGGGGGCATACCCTGCCTCTAGTGCCGCGCCCGCATTGAAGACGCCGTCAGCATGGGCTCCGGCGCCGGCGTTGGGGAGAATGACACGTTCAGCTGATATGATGCCCAGGTACACGAGAAGGCTATAAAATTCTCTCAGGGTTGTTATGAGTTCGCTGTGGTTACCGACGGTATTAGCCATATTCCATCCAATCCACGAGATATTGACAAGATCTGCCGGGTAACCGATTAGGAAAAGAAAAGCCCTGCGTGGTGAGGAGCTAAAGCCGTATGTGTAACGTGGAGTATAGTCGCCTATTCTTGTTACAAGGGCTTGGAAAGATATTCAATTGCATAATAATCTTTGATGTAGCTAAGGGGGCTATGTAGATCTCTGGCCTCCCCTTCTACAGAGCGGGCGAATTTTAGTTTTTATGTTTAAATAGCTTTGCCTAAATCGCCAACTATGCTAATTCTAGCAGTGAACTATTTTAAAAAGTCGGGTATAACTCGATTAGGTTAAAAGATTCGATCTAATTCTACCCGAACTATTCTAATTAACAACTTGCCGCATATATAATTATTTATATGATATCGAGTATTCCAAACCCCGAGGTATGTCAATATCTGGGCATTTATGATATTGCTGTCTGTATGCAACTTATTAAAACTTACACTTCCTATGCTGACTGAAGTGGTACAAGTAGCACTAAGTTATGGAATGATTAAAAGCCCTTTTATTTATATGTGTCTCTATGTAAAGGCATATAGACATATAGAAACATAGGAGGCAGGCCATAGGGTAGAAATAAGGGGGGGTTTGCTGGAACACACTTAGAATTTAGCATTATGACGCTTTTTTGAGAATATATTATTGCGTTATCTTCGGGCAAAACGTTCCCTAATTACGTGAGTAATTTGAGCTCAAGTTAGATGCGTAAATCATATCTTCAATTATAATCACGAGGCCTGATTCAATACGTACGTCTGCAACCGGCACCTACGAAGGATACTATCATAGTACCCTAATTATATTCGTTTCGGCCTGTGAATATCTTCTATAGGCGTCTGGCGTCACTATAGCCAGGCTAGGTCATTTCATTATCTACGGTTTACACGCTACACTGGCAAGGTTCTTATCCTATAGTGGTTTTTCAATGGGGGATGGATTTCAATAAACACCTTCAGTAAGATATCTACATCTTTAACACCATCACACCGCAATTTCGGCAACAATCCCAACACTACCACCAAATCCACTTCCCCTGTACCCTCCGACGAAGGTTCTTAACAGTTGATCTTGTAAGAGTTCGTCTTATCATTCGCGCCAGACGAAAACTGAGGAAGATTCCAATTTCCCCTGCTGCGTCCAAGGATTCCACCCTGTTCCTTGCAATCGTCGTCATTGTATAGTACAATTTCGCAGTTAAGAGCTCCGGCGTCCCAATGCATGGAGGAGGCGACGTTCTTGCTGGCGAGGTTCTTGCATGGTTGACCCAAGGTGCCGGATCGGTCTTCGATGACATTAATGTACGAGGCGTCGCGATAAAGTTGGAGATGCCAGGCAGAGCATAGGGGAAGTGCAGCGAGAAGAGTGGCTGATAGCTTCATTGTGGATTTGAGACGAGAGGATGAATCTGAAGATTTGTTTTCTGTACTGATGATGAGTGATTTGTGTCGTTGGTGGCTCTTCTTTCCGAGGGAGTAATGGTCATTTTATACCCAAACGAAGACACTCTTGGTTAGCATTGCAGATGTTCATTTTCGGTGACGTTCCTCATCAAGATGCAAGTTACGTAATAACATAACTTCGTGATGGGTGATTTCTATGACCCCGGTTAAAACAAGGCTATGCGGGGTTGCACTAGCAACTTCGCCGCTTACTCTAGTGTAATAATTCAATATCTTAGCCAATAGGCGACTGCAATTGGGATCCATAGATCGGGTTCGCATTCAACAATTCGTATCGCGTTCTTACTTATACGGTCTACTCTTTGACGACACTACTTACACTTCTATGCAATTCTTGCTCACTTCACTGCTTCATCTAGTGCAATGATTTAATGCCTGGGTATAGGAACTAATAAACGGCTACGAATAATAGGCCCCGTGCGCTAAAGATTGAATTCTCATCTACGTAATCGGTCCTTTAGAGA
Organism: Xylaria telfairii; assembly: GCA_022495065.1. Taxonomy (NCBI): domain Eukaryota; kingdom Fungi; phylum Ascomycota; class Sordariomycetes; order Xylariales; family Xylariaceae; genus Xylaria; species Xylaria telfairii. The sequence goes on from MU383849.1 coordinate 561,328, forward strand.
CAATAGTTCTCTCTGTATATTGAAATATTAACTACAACCTATATCAGGGATAACATCTGTAGCCCAGCAGAACTCATACAAACGGACCGTAACTGAATGACTACAAATTAAGTTACGATAACATCCCCTCGCCATCCCACTATACGAAATACGAATAGAATTATGATTAATTGTTGCTACATAGTCGAATCCTACGAATGACCTCACGTTAATCCCCTGCTACCAATGCAACATTGCTGTTGATGCTGGAACAGCTGGTATGCTGTATTAGGAATTGATGTGCAAAATACCAGTATTGCTGTCTTATAGGCATTAACATATAATACACCATCTTTTCAGCTTTGCTATATTTAAAATGTTGCATTCATCGGTCTTTCATAGAATTCGCCGAATGCATTGCCTAGACCACACGGCTTCTTTTCCTCTTTCTTCTTTTGCCTGGTTACATGCTACCCCTGAACTCAACTTCTTACTTGAACCCCTAGTGCCGCCTCTTTCCGTTAGATGCTGAGCCCTAATCCGTAATTGGCAGCTTGGTACATATATGCTTTCGTGTTTGTCGTATACTATACTACTCATTGCTACAAATGCACAAAGCAATTACCCCTCTTATTCTCTATTTTTGGCTTCGGTATTGGAAGTGGTGCTGTACGATGCTAAGTACATGCCGGACTTGAAGCCGCCACAATCTCACTAGCGCGAATCATACCACGCCTACTATTCGTCGCTTGGTGAGATCCAGGCTACCGGAGCCTAGGTCTCTAACGGGTGCGGCTAGAATCTAGAACATATGCGGAGCTTCACACCTAGTAGCCCCCATCTTGCCAAGATCTTTTCTTTTTCAAAGGATCCTTTGCGTGTCTTGGCAGACACATAATGACAAAGCTAAGGAACCATCAGACCAATAGATGAAGTAGATTTCCAACTAGGAAACCTAACCCCGGAAATCCTAACCGTCTCATCGTTAGTCTGTATGAACTTGGCATCGCATTAATAGGCCACTAATAGATCACGAACACCCAGCATTCAGGTAATATGAGAATTTGTTGAAAATAATACCAGATACAATCACATTGAATTAATGATAACATATTTCACAAAGATCCTAATAAATGGGAAGAGCGATCGCGAAACTACCAGATAGCAGAGCTAGAATGGGTCGGGAATCTGACTGATACCTCTCTTCTAACTACAAAATTAATTGGTCATATGTTGCGTCTCGTTACTGGCATTCTGGCTGAGCTCGATGTTGCCTCAAGTTGTAGGGCTGTTGTGCCGTGTTCCGAGTTTCTTGGCAGCTTGTACCTGAACTTAACCTGAGTATCAATGCCAGGGTTACCAAGATAGAGAACCAAGGAGTTCTGTTACGGATAAAGATACAGGCGGATACATTGTGTCCTAGATGATTGGCGAAGTCTCTCCCATATCATATAGGATATGTGATAATAGCGAGTATAAGAACCACATTCCCAATATTATTAGGTCTTTCATCATTAGCAAATTTGAGCCCCTAATGTCAGCATACCACCGAACTCAAGGTGAAGCCCCTATTTTTTGCCGTCCACACACACACACACACACAAACGGAAAGGGGCGTATTTCGGACTCTTAGAATCATATCTCTCAACCAAGGATTTCTACTCAAGTAACTTTTAGGGTACTCCACTTAAAATTTGTCAACCTGCTGAGCTATGTGGTTCTACCGAAGCTTACACTTCTAGAATCATCAACACCTGAGATAGTACCCACGTGGGAAGTCAGCTTAGGTTTTCAGGTCTCGCGAGCTATCAGCTAGCATTATGATCCAATTAGCGGGTCAAAATACTATAGATTTAGCGAAACACCATTTCAATCGCTGCGGAACAAGCAATGTGAATAAATTTACGCCATTACTTTTATCAGCAGCACGTAGCCATCGCACAGTGCCGCTAATAAGCACGTTCTATCACTTTCTGACGCTCGGAATGCTATGTTTTAATTAGACAGTTGGATTCCCCTCGTCCATACTATTTCCAAGTTCGTTGTTAACCGCACGTCGGACGGCCGAAGCCTGCCAAAGGCGTCAGAACTTCCTGGCGGCTTGAAATATCGAGGTGGGTCGGAAGAACCTCGATCTTAAATACGATGCGATCTGAATGTGCATCGAATCGACGCACGATGGGAGCGAACGCACACGTAGCCTATTAGGAGTAAATTATAGTAGTTTTTCAGTGGTAGTTTCTAAATCCACTGCTAGCCACATCTTAATTAAATATTAGTCCCTGGCTATTGAATTCTCGCATCATGTCCGCCCAGAGTAGTCCGATTGTGGGCGTACAATCGTATAGTATGACCATCACTTTTATCGATCTCTTTTTCATCTTGTTAAACCAACCCGATACATACTGAGTGCCCGATTTTGAGATACCAGTAATCTTCCTACAGTAGGATTCCACGAATAGAATTGCGCCACTGTGATTTTCGCCGCGCTTGCAGCAGAACCGCGAATAAAACTTCGGGGAAAGTTGTACAATTACACACCACTCCCGACCTTGCGGTTAAGAATGTATTGTCAGCGCGGGCGTATAGCTAACAACGCCGATGCAGATGTAGTAGTCAAGGCACAAGAAATGACGTAAATCTTTTTGACGGAAGAAACGACGCCGTTATCCCTAGGTTAGCAATAATTACCGGCTCATTTTGACTTCCAAGGGTTTTGACTTGGCGTCCATTCAACAAGAAGCTCAGCACTACCCTACATTCCGATCGCCGACCAACTTGAGCTTGACGCCATCGCTACCAAATGACGGAGCCGTGAATGTAGACTCGCGGCTAACTGCCACATCTCGCTCCCAGATCGTGTCAATAATCTCAAACTCGAATCGTTGAATGAGTGTTGCAACGGTTAACTGAATGAGATTTGTAGCGAAGCTGTTATAAAATTTAGACACTCAATTCGTCTTACGGAAGGTAGAATTACACACTCTTTACCCGGGCATGATCGGGCACCCTTTCCAAATGCAACAAAATGTCGCTTTTCGTCGATTTGATGTTCCTTCTCCATCCACCTCTCCGGCTTGAATTCAAGGGGGTCGGGAAAAGTTGTTGGGTCAAGAAGAAGCGTTCGATGACTAACAGATATGGGAGTCTGGGGAAGCCGTTAGCTTGATTAATCCCATACAGTCAGTTATTGTAGACCTCACGTAAGCGGGGATCATCCAGTGATGGAAGTTAATGTCTTCATGGCAGATCAGTGGCGAACGAGCTCCGGTGGGGAATGTAATTCGTAGTATCTCCTTGAACACCGCACGCTAATCCTTCGTTAGCAAGGCCAGTTCTCTTATAAATGTATTCTTCACTTACTAGATAAGGAATACCATTCAATTTCTGATATGTGAGGTTCTGGGATAAATCGGGGTTGACGGAGTCAAGTTCCTCGCGAAGGCGTTGGTGAACTTCTGGATGAGACAGTATATAATACATGCCTAATGTCATGGTCCGGCTAGGCGTCAATGATGCCATACACATCTCTAAACCTTCTTGTGCCATGCGAACAGGTGACTTCTCCTCTTTTGGGGCCTGGCTTCTAAGAATAACCGAAAGCAGTGTGTCTGAGCGTGATATCTGCGGGGAGACTTGCCTCGGACTTGGTTTCCCTGACGAGGTACCTTCAGCAGCGACAAAACATTCAACAGCCCAGATAACCATCTATTTCCATCGTAAGCAGGGTCAATCAATGCATTGTGTATTCTCACCTCTCCCATATCAAAGACCCGATCAATGTGATGGGATAAATGGCGAAGAACGACGTGGGGTAATTTCCGTGCTAGGTACGTCACAGATGGCAGGATCCTAAATATAGGGGGACTAGTGACAAGAAGCTCTAGTGTCTCGTTGCATTGTTTGGCCAGATCGAGGTTGTCCAACAGTTCAAGGGAACTGCCAAATGCCCAGGTGAAGAACGAATCAAAGCTAAGAGCAGCAAAGTATGTCCTAAGGTCGGGATGCTGATCTCTTTTACTGGATAAAGAGTTACAAAGATGTTGGACTTTTTGTAAAACAATAGACTCTGATGCCATCACATTGGACCAGGAAAAGAATTGAATGTATGCTGCTCTCCGGTTTCTGTGCAGCCGGTGATCAGGAGTACTGAATGATCCTTTAGTGGTGCCGACCAACGCAGAGAAGTTTGGATGTTTATCCCTGACCGTAGGCTCCGATGCATATAGCTTGTCGTGAAATTGTGCATCATTGACGGAAATCTCATGGGGATTGATCCGTATGATAGGTCCATAGATGGAATGTAGCTTCCTCACATGAGGGGCGAACTGAGCACCCCCTTTGTGGATTAACTCGTAGTATATCTCGTATAGATGCGTTGCAGCGGCCAAGCGAGGGCCTGGGAACTTGGCTAGTGGATGAAACCAGACTCGATATACAATACGGGCGATGTAGAATGTAAGCCAGACAAGGGGTAGTAGCCTTAAGGTTGACAATGACCCATCCTCGTGATATACGTACTGCATCATTGTGTATTAATCCGAATGAAAATAGATATGATAGTATAGGATACAAAAGGCGAACGGGACTACTGCGACAAGGCCCTGGAACAATGTTTACATTCAGCTAATAATTCTGTTTGGGTTCAAAGGGTGCTCAGCTTTTTATTTTACCCAAATTTAGCTAATATTGAAATAGACATATGGATATATGGGGGAATGCCAAATCAAGGCTAGTTTAACACGCAAATACCGATCCTCATCTCTTAAAATCTGACCTGATGAACCCCAAGTTGGAAAAACGCCGGCGCTTATGTAAGCTATATCATCTTAGCCTACGAAGAGCCATTGGTGCCACTTCTGCTAGACGACTGGTCTTGTATATTTTTTAACTATCCGCTTGGAAAGGTCTTCCATCCTAGCCGTATGGTTTCATTTCTATGCTATTATTATTGCTGACAAAGATCATGTACGGCCATCGAGAAAGGAACCTCCCAGGCCGTAGCTACCTCCAGGATAGTTAAATCTGGCTACGTAGCTCTTCTTCCCACGATACAAACCTGATCAAGTGTATGATAAACCCCTTTATCGATCTCCCTCGTCGCCTCCTCCTTGAGCCCCTCAATCCTCTCCTTGCTCCATCCACTCCCCTCAACCCCCACCAACTCCTCCAAACACCCGAGGAAGCAAGAAAGGACATTCCTAGTCCCCTTGTCTCTCAGCTGCAACTCTGGATCCTGCAGCTTGTCCGTTGAAAACACATCTTCGTGCACATCAACTAAGCCTAGTCCCCGGAATACATCTTCCCTCGTTACATTGCCAGGCTCCCGCATCATGAGGCCTATGACAAGGTCGTCCTTGGAGCGGAATGGCTGCAGACCGTCATAAATCTCCTGGCACGCGGCGCGAGAAGTGCCAGCAATGGAATTGTAAAGTGCGAAGTTGCATGAATCGATCCATTGGAGCCAGCCACCTGGCTTCAACAACTTCATCAGATTCTCAATCGCACGAGCCCATTCGGCACGCGTGGTTGCGCTGCTAATGAAGCGGATGGCGACTATATCGTAGGTCCCTATCTCCTCGGTCGGAAGGGGGAGGAGCATGTCTTGGATCTTGAATGACACGTTTGGCGGCCATGTTTGCGGCGGAGGGAAAGCGGAAGATGTGATGTCAAAGCCCGTGAGTTGGCACGTTGGGGGCAGGCTTTTGGCAACATCGAGGAGCCAGATGCCGGTACCAGTGCCTATGTCTGCTATCTTGAGAGTTGGTGAGGTGATTGGGATGTTGGGGTGAATAAGGAAGCCAAGTGTTTTAGTTGTCAAGAAGTGTTGCTCGTCTAGTCTATTGAAAGTGTAAGTTTGAGTGTCTTAATGATAATTTGTTCTATTAAGCAACAGGGTTGCACCCCGCACGGACCCGCGACAAGGGGCCCCTTATAAACTTGCCTTTCCGGTATTTCTTCTATACGAGGATATATCTCTAAATCGGGATTTTGTAACTCCGTCATAATGTCGTAAATCGTATAGAAATTGTGATGGGTGTGATGCAGGGAGGAGGTTCGGAAAAAAGGGAAATAAAGGCCAAGGTAATAAGCAGCTGATTGCCGGGCAAAAGCCTGTGACGTAGGCGATGCCAGTCGCACAGATCTTCAGCCGCATCAGCCGCACAGACCAACCACCTGACAGCCACACGCTTGTCTCTTTATGTACTCGGCCATGTGGCCAAGTACCTGCAGGCGTTGTGGGACTGTCACATGAATCTAGACCCTTTAGCTCAGAGGAATCCCAGCTGAAGCTAAAATAAGACCCCTCAACTCCAGCCCTCCTACCTACTTAGGCAGGTAGGTCGGTAAGTATTGGGGAGATCCAGTTCCCTAGGTGTGCAAGGTGTTCCGTCATTCTACTCCAAAGTACTGTTAAAACCGAGGAGGTGTTTAAGAGATGTAGGAGGCCTTATATAAACAAAAATATAACCATGTAGATACTGACTGGGCTGCAAAGAGATCCAAAGACTATAGCAGCTGCGAGAGGATCGATAGAGTGTAGAGAACTGTGTGTGCGGGTGTGACCTTTGGCTTGCACGTGGGTGCGGCTGTAGACCTGGATGTACACCTGCAATTGTAGAGTAGAAACAGCTGTTAAAACAAGGCCTCTTTTGCACCTGTCTATCATTTACGGGAGGCCTCGGGTTTCAACTATAGCTACTGTAGTTAGTCACTTTTCCACGAAGTAGAGAAACTGCCTAAGTTGCCTCGGTATTATGATATGATGGCCTGCTAGAACTGCAGGAATCACAGGGATTGGGACTTTAGTGATTACTACATCAGCATCTTGCGAAACGCCCTCGCCCAGAACATAATGAACGACGCTGGGTCTCGTCACTACCCAGATTACTACCACCCTCTGGCCCCGGATCTCATTCGCGTGTTTGAGCTTGAGGACGGCAAGTTCTCCGACCCCATCGCCGGGCGGCTGGTGCCCCAGGCAATTGACGGGGAACCGTACGAGGCCGTGTCGTACGTGTGGGGTGACACGCGAAAGCGCCACGACATCGTCATCGACGGGGCGACGCTCTCCGTCACAGCAAGCTTACACGGGGCGCTGACGGCCTTCCGGCATCGGCCCCCGGCCGGGAGCAGCAGTGGCAGCGGCGATGGCTCGGATCCGGGTATCCCGGCACCGCCGCGACGACAGGTGCGGCGGTTGTGGGCAGACGCCGTGTGCATCAACCAGGAGGACCTACCGGAGCGCACGTCGCAGGTGGAGCTGATGGCGCGCATCTTTGCCGGCGCGAGCCGCGTGCTTGCCTGGCTTGGCTGGGAGGAGGGCGAGGCGGGCCGCCGCCACCTGCTGGATGCCATCCGGTTCATCCATGTCTTCATGAAAGACCCGGAAGCGGGCCTGCGCGACGCACGCATCCTGCTCCACCACCACGGCGACGTGGCCGGCGCTGCCGAGCACCTCGCTCTCTTGTCCGAGGACGACCGGCGCCAGTTTGAGGAACAGGCCCGCAAGTGGGAGGCCGTCAAGGTCTTCTTCGAGATCGAGTATTTCCACCGCACCTGGATCGTGCAGGAGCTCGGCCTCGCACGCGAAGCCATTATGTGCGCGGCGCTCAAGCCAGCTGACGGGACTAAGGCCGAAGGGGATCCGGGCGGTGAGGAGGAGGCAGCCGAGAGCGAGGACCAGGCCTTGGGGCTAGATCTGGTCGACTGGCGGCTAGTTGGCGAGTTCGTCACTTTCCTAGATTATAGCGCCGCCTCTTTGGTGACACATCTCGGCCTGATGGCGTGGGTTGCCCACCACATCCTGATGGTTTGGGAGACGAAGGAAGACGGCACGCCCAATTGCGATTTCCTTACCGGCATGCACTGGACGCGCATTTTGGGCGTCACGGACGCCCGAGATCGTGTGTACAGCTTACTTGGTCACCCGCTAGCCGTCATAGACGGTCTTCCCATAATCAAGCCCGACTACACTGTTACGCGCGGGATCGTATACACAAAACTGGCCGCTATCTTCATCCGGAAGACGAAGAACCTCTACGTCGTCAACCTCGTCGACCACGAGCACGACCCATCTGTAGAGACGAGGAACTGGGATCCACAGGACGAGGGCAGGATGCCCAGCTGGGTGCCCGACTGGCACAGCATCAACCGGACAACACCCCTGGAGTACCCAATTGCCGCGGCCGAGGCCGAGGACACCGAGATCCGAATTGACGGAGAGACAGAGGGTGTGGAAGGAGCGCCCCTGCCGCATCTCCTACTCCGAGGGTGGGTGGTTGACGAGATTTCGGCCGTGTCGCATCGCATGGAAACGACTGATTTCCCCGTGACGCATTTGACGCGAGAACGAGCCAAGACAAACCCCTTCTGGCTAGATCGCCTGTGGGAGCTGGCATTCCCCGCCGAAGGCTCCACAGATCGCGACGCGCTTGCGGTGCTGGAGACGCTGTCGTTGGCCCTGCCGCTCGGCACCAGAGGAGAAGACGAGCCAGTGAGCACGGCGGGAGCACATCAGACGCTAAAGGAACATCGTCGGTCATTCGCCGCCTACGTGCTCGAATACCATCAGCTGTGGCGCGACGCGTCTGAGGCCAGCGATATCGACGGCGCCACCTATCTGCCTGCCCGCTCTCTATACGATAGCCTGCCAGCCGATGCGCGAGCCGAGCTGCGGCGGCGGGCCGAAGGAGTCACTGGCGAGGGCTTCATCGAGTGCATGACCTGGTCATCTATGTGTCGGGTTGTGTACCGCACGACATCCGGGCTGGTGGGCATGGGTTCGCGTGTAGCACGACCGGGGGACCTTGTATGCCGCGTGAGGGGCTCACCCGTGCTAATGACGCTGCGTCGGATCGAGGACCCCCGTGCCGGCCCCGGAGCTGACACAGAGACCGGCGCCGACGCCGCGCTGATTTCTTGCGCTTACATCGGACCCACCGCTTTGCCGGCGCGCGTCAAGAAGGACGTTCTTGACGGCGGAGAGTTTGGCGAGAAGGCTGTACACTTTCGCATTGTGTAGGCCTTCCCGCTAACCGCGCTGTAACAACACCCCTAGGTACCTGCACCAGCGTGTTAATAATATTGGATGCTTGCGGAAGTTAGGTACAGGGGGCCACTTTCGCAAAGTCGCTAACAATCAAGCCGGATTCCTAAAGACTATGAATTAATTGAGCCGGCTCGTTGAAGTTGTAAATTTTCCTTTTTGCTCTTTGTAAATATTTAACCGAAGTGTAAAGTTTTAATACGTTAAATTAGTTATATTAGTTAAGACGAATATAATTTATCCACGATACATGATTATCCTGGATGCCGGGTTACGTAAAAATCCCTGTCTTGTAGATCTTCTCTGGTATGGGGCATTTTATTTTGGGATACTAAGACCTCTAGGCTTGGAGTTTCCTATACCAGCTTCTTCATCATCTGTACGCAATATATATTTTGTTAAAATAGTTTGTATTCTAAACGGGCCAAACATTAACTCTGTCGTACTTATGTAGAAATACTAAAGGAAATGGTCCTTCCACGACACTTTGTATTGCACGTATTGAAGTGGCACGGGTGGCTGAAGCAGATTACTAATACTCTCTTCTACGTGTGGCAAGGGTATTTATGCAGGGAGATAAATAGGGGATATGGGGCTACAGTGACTTAAAGAAACAGGGCAGCATTGCGTTCTTGTTTTTTTTTTTTTTTTTTTTTTTTGGTATGAATTTACAATTGCTTTCTCTTGATCAAAAGGTTCCCCAACTACTTGAGTGAATACAGGAATGAATGGATGAGTAATTAAAGATTTCCTCTATTTATTTACCGGCTTAGGTGCAGCGGACCTGGCCTGGTTCAGTATAGGATACGTAGCATCATAAAAGCGAGAGGCAAACTTACCGATATAGATAATTATTAAAATAACATAAAAAAATAGCTAGGTTGCAAAACCGGCAATGGAAAGTGAAGCTATTTAGATATAAAAGTCAAGGCTTACCAACTTAGCTAAAAGAAAAACCGAGCCCCTTTAAAGCTAATTATAGAGGATTATTTACACCTATTTATAGTAGAAATAACCTCCGCATTTTACGGCCATAGATGAATTGAAATTGCATCCAGAGCTCATAGCATCCAAATAAACCTTCAACTCTTTTGTAAACTGATACGACGGAATATCGCATTAGCATTGGCGAATACGGCATTCATTGAATGCATTGAAGTAGCAATAGTCAGGAAATGTTTGTAATTCAACTGTCTCGTGTCAATATTTGGCATATTTCTGTCCTCATGGCGGGTTATGACCACGCAGTGCTTAACATACCGTAGCAATGAATATGGGAAAGAGAAGAAGCTCCAGGAACATAATTGAAGTTCATGTGTCACCGCTCTGAACCAGTAATCCGCCAATCCCACTCGGCATGTGTAAATACACATACCGCTCGACTTCGCTGTCGCCCTAATCTATGCATTGCGCAGGCTGGCAATCCAAGAAATGTGACCGTCCACTGCATGGTTAATTATGCAAGTGAGGTGAAGGTCTGAGTTGGCGGTGCATGTTCACGGGTCTCAGAGACCAAGTGCTCATTGGATGGTGATGTTCTGTAGGGTCTTATTTGGGTGGCGTATCATCCCTCTCAGGAACTCGGATAAGATAACCACTCACCACAGAACTCCGATTGGCTCATGACGTTTTGTCTGATTGTACAGTCGCGGAGTCAAGCTGAACAGTCGGATCATGATTGGCTAGTGACGTTTTGTCGGACCCATCCGACTTCAAAGGGGCTTGTCGGGCTGCTTTCCATTACCTCAGCCGCTTTGGAGAAAGCGGGCTGCATGTCCCGGTACTTAGTACAGCAAGGGCAGCTGTACTGCAGAACCAGGAATTGATGTATTGATACCTCACGATGGTGCCGGAAACCACCTGTGTATACTTCCCCGGCACAGAGTGCTAAGGCCGACACAAAACGTATAAGTAGAGCCTTCTCCCTGCTTGAACCATAGCTGGATAATCTTCGTCACTTTGTCTTTATTGCCCTTACTTTCTCTTCGCTTGCTCATAGTGGCGGAAGTTCTCATTAATTCCACGCTTACTACGCACAGCTGGGTTATTTCTGCTGCTATGGACCAGAAAGTAGTCGAACTGCTTCCGCAGTCAGACCAAGATAAGGCTTTAGATATCCCACACGCCGACCGCTGGGAACAGCTCAAGCCAGTCATTCTCAAACTATGGCTCGGTCGCTATGGTAAGGATGGGAAGGATGCGACCATGAAGCAGGTGGCTGACTTCATGAGAACGCATTACTCCTTCCACGCCGCGTGAGTATTCACAGACACTTTCTAACCTCATAAGACGTTTGATATTGCGTGGGTAGGGGCATTTTTCTAACATCCGCACCATTCTCTTTACTAGAACGAACGAGTACCCACGGCATTTTCGTGCGTGGAACCTCACCAGACGAGTCGAAAAAGATACCAAGGATGGTGTCATCAATGCCCTCGTAAGACGTAAGCGACCTATCAGTGATTCAAACGTCACTACCCAAAAATACGGCTACGAGACGACGATCCACCCGCATAAACTCTCCAGGCATTGGAAAGAAGTGAACCGCCGACGGCACGGGGATACTGTCACGGCAGAGTTGTATATATTACCCATTCTTATCTTCAGTGGAGTGTGCAGGTACAGGAACGAATTCATATTGACCAACCTTTTAGGCTTTCTATATGGAATCTTCCCTATGATGCGTTCATCACGGCCTACAGCAAAGGTACCGCTGTGTCGTCGCCTTATCGACACTCGACTTCAACCCCCGAAAATTCGAGTGTCCAGAGCCCTGGACCTTCGACTCCCGGACGTGAAGTAGCCGGTCCATCAAGCCAGGTGCAATTTGATTTACAACAGATTAAGAACTACCGCACAACTCTCTTTTTGCAAGGAAAGCTTGACGGCCTTATGAACAGCATGTGTAGAGAAGATCGCAAGTAAGTTATTTGCTTGCACATATTCGTCTCTAGAACCTGCTAATTGCCCTTTTCTTAATACATGAAAGGCTGTTTGTCAATTACCTCCACGAGTTCTATATTCACGGTATGTCTTTGGCTCGAAACTTGGGCCGTGTGCCGGAAGATACACGAATTATTCCATTATGCGGTCAAATCGCCCCAGGAGCTACTTCGCGAGGTAGTCCTATGTCGCCATCATTCTTCCTCGATTTATCCCCTAATCCATCAGTATGCGAGTCTCCAAACCGGCCAGATGTTTTCACTGCACCCTCACAGCTCTGCAAATGGGCCATTCATATACGGAGGTTTAATATACTTCAACAAATACGTCCCCACAAGACGGAGTCTAACAAGTATTCGTTAACAGCCGAGTTGCATCACTCAATATCATCTAATAGTTTTACAAACATTCCGTCAAATGATCTACTATTTGATAAAGAATCATTCATGCGTGCAATTGATGATCAGCCGGAAGCGCTTAAACGAGACGCCTGGAGGTTCGCGATAATGGCTGGGAACTGGGCCCTTTTATCGGAGCTGCATTCTACTCCAGACGTAAGAGAAGAACTTGGCAGCATCCATCCCTTTCATCTTGCTGCATCACATTTGAATGGTGCCCATTCATGTTGCAAGGTTTTTACAACCCTAGCAATGATTTTTGGTCCAAACTATGCTTTTTTCCACAATATCGACAACTTTGGGCATACGATACTCGACGCTCTCATGATCTCTGTGCTTCGTTCCCATACCAGTGTCCACCCCAGCGCTGTAAGCTACACTTTTCGTCCTCCTAACCGGTTTCCCGGGGAGGAAGTGGACATTTGCGGCAGGTGGGATGAGCAAACACCGGAGGTGCGCCAGCTTTTTGACCAAGGCTGTGCTCGAATCCCCACAAACTGGAAGCACCCATTTTGCCACACTTCGGTGCAAGCTATTTGTCATAGCATCATATCAATCTACACCCCGGTGATATCTGGTGCCGATATTAACGCACCAAGCGGTCTTTTTATACGCCGTTGTACTGTATGCGGGCTGGAACTCAGACTTGGCCCGCTACATGTACTTGTTATCACTGCCTTCTACCTGGCACAGTTAGGTAGGCCCGGAGAGACTTTATTTGGGGCGATTGCTGTGCTAGTCTGTCTTCTCAGCTTAGGGGCGAACCCTTGCCGGGAAGCGGACATCTCGATTGGTGAGATAATCGGAACCCCCCAGTCCGAGCCAGCGCAATGCCAACACGCAAAGATGTCGCCGCTCGATCTCATGCAACGCGTACCAGCTGACACAATGAAATACTGGACCAATGACAGCAGAATTGGATGGAACTGTTTTGCTCTTGTTCTTGGGCGAGCTGAAACAAACAAGGTCCAAGCATCTCTGGCAGGAATGCGCAAGCAACAATCGCACGAACGTTCAGATGAAAACTCCTCAGAGTTCAGCTCTGATGACGATGCCTCAGTTATCGGCTTTGATAATGAGTCAAATGATTGTGAGTGCGAGAAATTTAGAAAACTTAGAAGAGTTTACAACGGTCAGCACGATAAGATGAATATCGTTTGTCACAGCGCCAATATAGGACTCCTTTGGGCGGCAATTCAGTCAGAAATGCTCGCTTATCGCAGAAACGAAGTAGGAGACTCCTGGATATCAGGAAACTTTTCCATGAGTGCGCTCGAAGCGTGGATGACAGACCCCTCCCTTGGATTCTCGACACCTCTAATACAGAATAAGTTGATGAGAAGACACTCACGTTGTGGGTGGTTTTATGATGCGCATGATTGGGCCTATCCTGATGTAGATGATTGCCTTCGAAGAGGCTCTGAAAGTGTGCTCTTCGGGGAAAGGATGACAATGATGGAAGAACCTCTGTTGTCGACGGTCTGGGCCATCTGGGAGCTTCGGGAGGACGAATCTGTTCCGGAAGATAGGAAGTTAGAGATATATTGTAAGGCGATGCAAAAGATGTTATATGGCCCTAGCGGTGAGCAGACCCCAACACCCTAGATACTGTATATAACCTCTTTTTCATATAATTATTGTTACGCAGTTAATGCCAAGTACCAACGCCTGCTGGCCTTCCTGTATGATATACACTCCAGAGGTAGTGATTATTGGTCGGCGAGGATCATGAGACGTGCAAAGAAGGCCCACAACCGGAAGCAGCCGGAGAGGGGTAGGCCAAAGGCTTCGAAGGTTATTAATATTTGAATGCTGTAATCGTGGGTACCGGCAGGACCTGAAACTTAGGCTAGTACATAATTTTAGTATGTTAGTATATGTGACAATGCGTTAAGGCATTTAATTGTTGTCTCAAAATGCGAGTCTGATATGGAAATACTGTTCCTAGCATATCCCAGGACAATTAAGATAGAACTAATAATGTCATACTACTAAGTACGGAGTGGTAATCAAACATGGCATATTCTGTATAGAATATTCACAAGCAACAAAAAATCAAAACAACGAGGATAGGATTGCTGACCTAGTTGTATGTATTGCTACGTAAAGATAACTGCTCTTGTGTTTAGCACATCTATTATTATAACCGTTCACTATAGTGCCCCTTCGGACGTGGTGCCTTCAATTTTGTTTTGTGAACTGCCCGTCAACCCCGCCTAAGCTGAAAATTAGGGAGATTGGATAATCACTTGCTAACAATCAATATGTACTAATAATCATAGCTAGAAGAAAGAGTCATAACAACTATAGTAAAGGTACGTAGTTTAGCTAACGCGCAATTAGATAGGATGTTAAGTTATTCAAGTGAAGTTACTGAGATTATGGCTACATAAAACTACACTGTATGACACCTTAATCAAGGGGTTCGAATTTCGTTCTTTTCTGTAGTTCATGAGCCGCTGTGTTTACTTGCTGAGTTGCTGCGTAATAGCTGCGGCTTGCCGTTGAGGTGTGGTGGTGGATGAGACGTTTCGAGATCGTTTCGGCCACCGCTATTTTCGTAAGTTGGATAATCTATGATGGGTTTATATAACGCTGCTAGCGATATTAAAAATTATGTTGCAGTTAAAATTAACAGTTCTTTTATGAGCCGCTATTTCCAACAGGCTACCGGCAGTCTGCTCTGGTGTTTACTGCCGTCTTGTGCAACCCCAACATTTAGCTGCCGCAGTATCAGTGCATCTCTCAATAAGTCGTTGCTTTTGAGGGTACGGGCACAGGACACGAGAGCCCAGCACTTGGGACCCCGTGATATCCGTTACGTTGATAGGACTAGTCTCAGGCGCTTCACCACTTTCTACCCAGAGGCGCAACTGTTCAAAGAGGCCAGATGGTTGCTGGCTTCTGCCGCCGAAGCAGTGGCCTAGGCCTGGTACTTCAAATAACCTGTAAAAGTTGTGAATATCAGGTGAAATTGATGCCACTGCGTTATAGTACTGATGGCTGCCTCTAAGGGGAATGATGTTGTCTTGCTGTAGAAATCACAAGATTTATTAGCCTGAAGATCAGGGCCGATATAGTAACAGGCTGTAACTTACCACACCATGAAAAGATAGCATTTTCCCTCCCGTTTTGCTAAAGGCTCTCAAGTCTGGATCGGCGGAACCGACAAATGATCGATACTGTTGCGAGCTTGAATGGAACAAATTATCCCATTCCTCGTGTGTGAGGTTTGTCACGTCCAAAATTGGGTTTTTCGAAACGAATAGTTTCGTCCACTGGTTTAGCGTATTAGAGATGCCGACGCAAGTAGTTCCAGTGCAATTTGTTGCGGCGACTCCAGGTTCATATGATGTTGGAGCGTCCCCGGTGATATCTGCGCCAGGGTTCAACCCATACCATAGTTTTGTCCCATCCACGGCCCGCGGCCCGTGCCAAGTCTCATTTACGAGAATAGCGGCTGCTTTGGTAATACGAACCGTACTATTTGTTTGAGTGCAATTGATGCGCATACCTACGAATCGGAAAGGATCAAAACGAGCCAGACATTCCTCTGGCTCGCTGATTATACCATCTCTCACCTGATCCAGCTTGTCACAAACCGTGATAGCAGCGGCAGTAAGAGCATCCGTCTCGCAGTTGTACGGATAGTGGCCAAGCATGCTCAGAACTTGTTGAGGCCAGGTAGTACTAGGGACAAATTCAGTCCAATAGAACGCAGGAGCGCCGGCTGCAATGCCATCATATGCGTCGGGATACCGTTGCGCGAGAACCATGCCTTGACGACCACCTTGAGAGCAGCCGTTCCAGTAGGAGTACAGCGGCGCCTTGCCGTAATAGCCTTTGATGAGTTGCTTGCCAATGATTGCCTACAGACAGCATCGTTATGAGCTGGCGAGAGCATAGATGAAACGAAATGGACGAGTGCACTTACCTCGTCATTTAACGAAACCGACGCTAGATTTTGTAGATTGTATAGGTTCACATTCCCGGGACTAACCTGAGCCCAAGAATTTGCATCCATAGCAGATCCCAAGCCCGCGTCAGTTGTGATGGTAGCATATCCATCTGCGAGAGCACCTTGCATAGCAACATATGACGGATAGAAACGGCCAGCAACCCAGCCTCCTCCGCCAACTGCCTGAAAACGCTCGTTCCAGTTGTTTGTAGGAAGCCATGCTTCGACATAGATATTGTCATTCTGGCTGGGATGCGTATAGGAAACTGTGACGTTGCAGAATGTGGCATTAGCCAATTCGACAGTAGGGGCAGTATATCGAAATAATCCAGGGACATAGGCGCTATAATTGGAGACCAAGGTGGTCTCGAGAGAGATGATATCTCCCCCGAAAAGGCCGAGGCTGTTGAAAGTGGCCGGTACACATGCTTTCGCAAGAGATGCATGCATTGCGGGCAAGATGATAACTTGGGTATGGGGCCAGCAAAACTCAGATGTGATGAAAGAGAATATTGCTAGAGATTATCCAATGCGAGACCCGTTGGTTTAATTATAACATGATAGTAAACCATGCAGTGTGTTGTATCCGCCAAAGTAAACAGAGCTTTTTGCGAAACATGTCTTAACCCTATTCTCTGCTTTTATCAGTTGTGCTCCGTCGAAAACTGCCTTATATATGAGTTTCTAAAGACTAGTACTAGGTTCTATTATACTCTGCTCGGACTGCCAGAATGTTGCGCTAAGGGCGTCACCAATAACAAGTCGATTGTGTGCAAGCCTCCATTAAACTGAACAAGGGTAATACTAGTAAGGGCTCATTTGGACATTATTGATAAAGCCTCCCTTGCAAAGCCCGATCTCTGAATCAGGGACACGTATTGCGGATAGAAACCTAGTAAGATGAATGAATGCCAGGTCGTAGTTTTAATTAACATTATTATACGAAAAATAGTAGAGTGCTACGAAGAAGTGAAGCGCCAAGCTACCCTGACATCCAACACAGCCACGATCCCTGTCCCGCAAGGAACCAATAGGAACTGCAGGAATACGAGGATAGCAACCTATCATTGCAATGCAATTCCTTGGATTCAAAATACTCTGGGAACTCAGTACTCCCCATCACGAATCAATTACCTATTGCCCAATCGATCTTCCGATGACCTTCTCGCCTTTGTCTCATAATTGGCGTGTTGATGCAGCGCACCCGCGGAAACTCGTTCGAACTCATTCGTAATAATATGCAACGACGATCCGCCCGCAAATCCCGATACGGCTGCAGGGAATGCAAACGGCGCCATGTCAAATGTGACGAGACTAAGCCCTCCTGTGCCAATTGTCTTATCCGGCAATTGCAATGCTCCTTCGCCTCTAGTCTGCCCACTCCACAAAGTATCACCAGCACTCCGACCACCACCGCTACTGCATCCCCTAACTCGAACTTCTCTAGAGCCTGCCGGCAAGATGATGGAGTTCGGCGCGGCAATAGCAGCATGCTGCCGCTATCACGCCGGGGGATGTCTAATCCCCGTGGAGCACGTGAACTTATCACCCCTTTATCTCAAGATAGGAAAATCTTGATGCTTTCCTCCCCTGTCAACTACGCGGTTCTAGAGCAAACATTTCAGCTAGATCACCTTGAGCTCTTCCATCATTTCGAGCACAACATATGGAGTTTTGCATCGCTCGAAGACGCCGTGGGAAAGAGTTTCGTGGACATGGTCGCCCGCCAAGCTATTACAATACCCTACTTGATGGACCAGCTATTAGCTTTGTCAGCGACGCACATGTGCATCCATAGGCCGCACCGGGCGTCTTTCTACCGCGAAGAAGCCACACGTCTTCAAACACGCGCGTTAGGTTTGTTCAATGCTACCAAGGTCACCGTAACTCCAGGCGAAGGCTTGCCCGCCTTCCTCTTTTCCATCCTTCTCTCTCACCAAATCCTCTTCGACACCTTATCCACCCGAACTGATTTCCCGACGTTTCTGGATAAGCTGGCAACCAGCTTCCGCCTCTGCGCCGGCGTGCGAATCATAGCGGGAGGGTCCTGGAGCTCGATTACGGCGCAGTATTACCAGCAGACGGGCATAGAGCTCGCCACCAAATGGATGCTTGACACGGGCTCTGATACTGTCTTCGCTCGGAGATTGACCCATCTGCGTAGCCTTATCAAAGAAACGAATTCTAGTCTCTCGGTTTCAACACCTTGTATCGAAGCTCTAGATCTTCTCCGGAATCTATCGAGCGTCGAAGATGCCCCTCTAGCCGGGTCTCTTCGAAACATTATTGTGCTTCGCTGGACGGTGGTGATTCGTTGGGCGGTTACTGTGCCGTCGGACTTTGTTAAACTTATTGAGCAGCGACAGCCTGAAGCCCTGATCATAACTGCGTACTATGGGGTGCTTATACATAATGCGAGGGACTTCTGGGTCTTTGGGGATGCTGGGGCGTTTATTATCCGCTCCATCACTAGATTTCTGGGAAGTTACTGGGCTGAATGGCTTGCATGGCCAAATGAGGTGTTACATACGACAGGCTGCTCGAGGGAAGTTGAATTGTAGCATTGCGACGACTACAACTGGAGATAATGGTTAGACAGGGACGGTGACATCGGCTTGCTCTAGTCCCAACGATAATTTAGGTAGTGGTGTTGTACAGGGAACATCTCGATGTATTTGAGGTGTCGTGGAACACTATGGAATAAATAACCCTGGAAGACTGGAGGTATCGGTCACGGGCCATACGCCCGTATATATTTATATATATATGTATATACTAGCAGAGTTATCTCTAGCTCATAGATGGGAGTTCTCTTCCTTATGCAATAACAATAGACAATACTAGAAGATCCAGCAGTTTGAACTGTAACAGCAGGATCTCCTCGATCTCCTTTCTTAGTCATGCGAAACTATCGAGGTCGGGTAGATGATTAAACGCCGAGTATCGGCGTTCAATATAGACACAGCTCAATGGTTTCGTAATTATATTGAAGAAACCTCGCCTTCTGCGGTCCACCGTCAAAGAAGTTAGAGTCGTGCTGATCAGCTCAGACCCCTTCTTAGATCCTCTGAGACAGGCCCTCTATTGTGACTATGCACTGCATATCAAACTTCGCAAAATTAACGGATCTCTTATGCCAAGTGTGAAGTCCATGATGGCTTTCCTCCGAAATTTGGCGACATCCTGGTTATTCGATAATTAAGTAGCGAGTTCCCAATACTATCATGAGAAGGGCGTCACTCAATCAAATAATTAGCACGTTAATCACTACTCGACCATATCCACCCAACGCTGCAAGCCGACTTCGTATTGTCCAATGCATACCCGTTGTTCGTCATCACCGCTATGCTTCCTCCTACAGAACAACGACACCTTGTCGAAAGGCTCGCCCGAGTAAACGGCCTCGACATCTCGAAGCCGGTAACATTCCGGTAAAGGGGGCAACGAACTTTCACGGGGGTCGTCACCCATTATTTCGAATGACTTATAATAGTCTCCCTCCTCAACTTCCACGACTCTCCTCGCAATAGTCGCCGCGATCCTTGCATCCCAGAACCCTTCCCGATGAATCAGAGGCTGCAAAATTTCAATGGCTCTGTGTCGAACGCGGCGAATGCGACATTTGAGAGCTGTATAATACAGCTGTGGTAGGCAACCAACATCAACAATTGATCGGGACGTGTCAAATGACATCCCGTTTGTTAATGGCGGCGGGGTCCCGTCCAGAGACCCGCCGGGTATCGAGCACAACTCTGTGGCTTGTTCCGTTAGAAGTATGAATGAGTCAGTATATGCGTCGAAGACTGATTCGTCATCGGGGTGCACACATGTGTGCGCCATGATAGTCGCCATGGTGTGGTACATAGCCAGGATGATGTATGCCTTCTGATATTCGACATCTCCGTTTCCTAGGAGCGATTCTTTTGACACCTTTAAAATCTCTAACCAATGCTCCAGGTCTCCCAGGACTGATTGCTGGAGCCTAGTATTGGCAATAGGAACGGGTGACGGTGTGGCAGAATTTGTCTGCTGTTGACGGGCTTGATTGGTGAGGTGAAATATTCGATGAAGCTGCCTATCGAGCTCAAGCCACGCAAATCTATGAGAGGCGAATTTCCCTCGGGGAGTATGTGACGAGGGTATTTGAAATGGAACGATATAAGAATGGGTGCTCGGAGGTTGGCAGAGGGTAATCTGTATGTATAAACGCGAGAGAATTTCCACGATCCAATGGTCTGTAGAATCGCTAATCCCGGCTTTCAGACAACCAATTCGGTCGTTGTCAATATCGCTCGAGGCTAGCTGCTGCATATCTGCGATGAGTCTAAGTCCACCACGGATGTGGTTCTGTGCCGAATTGAAGTTTCCACGGAGAAAGTCAATAGACACAAAGACGATACAAACAATGAGGGTTACCCGAAAAGACGTCCGGTCCTTACAAGAGAAATACGGTTGCAGGTGAGTGATAGCTTGCAGATAATGCTGTAGAGTAAAGATCTCAGCTTCGTTGGCGGGATTCATAGAGGCCAGTTTCTTATCCCCCTTGCCTCGTCCGAGGCCCCTGTAACCTCCACGGTGAACAGAAGTTAGGGCTAAGACAGCGTTGAAGACAGCTCGCTCGCTAAAACAAGCCTGCGGGAGAAGCGTATCCCAAAAGTCACTGTTAAATGACCCGGGTAGCTTGGGTAGCGTGTGGTTCCGGAACCAATCGAAATGCTCCATTTCCGCAACGCTGGCGATGAGAAAAGGGATGTGCAGGGGCTTAGGGTTGGTAATTGTAGCAACGACGGCATCACCAGGCCGGTTAAGCCCATCTAAGTTGCCATTTCTGCCTCCACCTCCCCATACGCCGTAGCCGTCACAAGTGCGCCCGGTTGATATGCACCGGTAACACGCCGGGCGGGCTTCATCGCATTTTACTTTTCGTTTTCTGTTGGCACGAGTAAGCTCCAAAGCCCCTGGAATCCATTCAGTGGATAAATTACCTGCATGTGACACAGCCAGATCTTGACCTTTGATGCCCCCGCGGCCGGACACGTGTTCGCTTACCAGTAGTTAACTCCATTAGTTATCTCATACAATGGCCTAGGTGAAAATAGGCGCTATTTGCTATAGCCTTGAAAGAATCTGAGAGAGTGACAAGAGGTGGAATTTGGCCATCCTGATTCCCACGAAACCATGACGGATGGCAACAATAACCGTAGTCTCGTTGGCGCGCGGTGGGTTTGTGAATTGAATCTCATTGGTCTGCTCGGCAATTGCGCAATGTGATTGGATCAAAGATCTAGAATAGTGGCCTAGCTGGAGGACCGGGATCATCCGATAAATCGAAGTCTACAGTAATAATGAGTTACAATACACTGAACACGGGGAAACGAGGGGCAATGTGAGATACGGACTTACGAAGTGTTAAACACCGGGCTATTATTAATTAAAGGAGACCATTTCGGTATTAGGTTTTCCTCAAGACTCCCTTACGAACGCCAAGCATATCAGCTCGGCAAACATGAAAGATGATTGGGTTGCTCGGCGTTGCGATGAACGACACCAGTCTCAAGTGAACTTATGATACTGTCGAGCGAAAAGTATAAGAACTCTCTCTTATTTCTCTCCTTTGACACAAAGATCTCAGAAGCCTCCCTCATCATTCATCAAGCCTATACAACTCAGATCTATACAAGTTAGATTCATCGAGATCAACGAAACATCATGGCTCCTACTTGCGCTCTCCGTACACTTGGCAAGAATGGCCCAAAAGTATCGGCCATCGGCTTCGGGCTAGAGAGTCTATCAACCGACCATTACGGGTCACACCCTAGTGATGAGGAGCGCTTTAAGATTTGCGACCGCGCGCTCGAGTTGGGGGTTACTTTCTGGGACAGCTCAGAGTAAGTACTTCGAATTAACGCTGCCTAACTTGTCATGATGTTGTGAAAGAAAAGGAAGAAACAAAATAGAGAAATAAAAAGAAAAAGGAAGAAAAAAACAAGTCCCGAACACATCTGCTGACATATTACTCATCTAGTCTTTATGGCGATAGCGAAGAGATGGTCGGAAGGTGGTTCAAGCGGACCGGCAAACGTGACGAGATCTTCATCGCTACCAAGTTCGGGTATGTCATCGACAGCAAGAGATATAAAGTTGACAGCTCTGCTGCCTACTGCAAGCAAGCGTGCGACAAGAGTCTCAGGAGACTTGGTATCGATTCGATTGACCTCTGTGAGTTCCTTTATAAAAATTGACCTCGGCTCCCTTGCCGAAGCACCAACTCTGCTAGACTAACCCGTTTTCCATCGACAAGTCTACGTCCACAACGTCGATACTGAAACCCCCATCGAGTCAACCATGCGAGCAATGAAGGAGCTACAAGCGTAAGTACTCGGCACTAGACACCGACCAACGTAGGCCTGTGCCAAGCTAACAAGCACTTACTGTCCGTTAGCGAGGGCAAAATCAAGCACATCGGCCTCTCAGCCGCATCGGCGGCTACGCTCCGGCGGGCCTGCAAGATCGCTCCCGTCGCCGCATACCAGATGGACTACTCAGTATTCACGCGGGAAGTCGAGGGACCTGCGGGCAAGGATCTCCTAGCTACGTGCCGGGAGCTAGGCGTCGCCTTCGTCGCCGCCATGCCGCTCGGGCGCGGCATGATCACGGCGGCATTCAGTAACGGGACCCCGCTCGCGGACGAGAAGGATAGCCGCGCACAGCGAATGCCGAGGTTCCAGGACGCCAACCGCGATGCCAACGCGCGCGCTGTGGGGCGCCTCGCGGCCTTTGCGGATGCCAAGGAGGACTGCGCGTCGGTCTCTCAGCTCGCGCTTGCTTGGCTGTTGAAGCAGGGCGCTGATATCATCCCTATCCCGGGGACCAAGCGGATTGAGAATTTGGAGACGAACCGCGCTGCTGTGGATGTTGTGCTTAGCGATGCGGAGGAGAGGGAGATCCGCACGCTTGTCGAGGGTGTGGAGATTGCGGGTGCTGTTGTGCCTCCGGGTATGGAAGACTTTTATTATCGTGATACTAAGGAAGAGGGGAGCACTTAGGTGGTTAGTCAAGTTAATGAAATGATCAAGCGACGCCTAGCTTTTCGGCTGACTGTCACGCTATCATTTTGGTTGCTTCATCCTCCGGACAGCGATACGAAACCGAGGCTATTCGGACAGATAGAATACAGCATAGCCCTTCCTACTTCCCCGAATAGGGACGCGACCTTCGCAGACTCCTTTTTGAAGGGCTTGGCAGTTTGATGCGACGAGAGTCTTGGCTGAACTATCTAAAGAGTACGACTTGCGATATTGCTGTAAATACCGTCACATGTCATAACCCTCGGCTAGTTTCGAAGCACCTTCAAGGAGTTTCGTTTTATTTTTTAAAGGAATCTGCACCTCATCGAGGATCTCCCTCATTGAGTCTAGGTACTCGGCTAGCAGCCGTTGAGATGCCAACTCCGGGAGAGTTTAACGGATGTGGCGCCCGCTAACGTTTCATTTCTCGGCACAGTGATGGCGAGTTCCGATGGAATGCCTCAGGGGCTAGCTGTTATCAGCGCACGAAGGTACTGGGCTAGAATAGATAGCTGTCGTTAATGTTACTTACTCTAGGTAATATATCAAAATAGAGGGTA
Source organism: Xylaria telfairii (assembly GCA_022495065.1). Classification (NCBI taxonomy): domain Eukaryota; kingdom Fungi; phylum Ascomycota; class Sordariomycetes; order Xylariales; family Xylariaceae; genus Xylaria; species Xylaria telfairii. Next base: position 585,282 of record MU383849.1, read on the forward strand.
TGGTTTTGCCGAATGCGAGCAAGTTTGTTGCTTAAAGATCGCGTTAGGAGGGTCGTGGCAGTGCAATTGTCAGACATCGTCATGAGATGAGGAATTCAATCCACAACTAGCTACTCGCAGGTAGTGTAGGTAGTTTTTTGACATTAGCGACCCAATTGCATCACTCCGCCTGCAGATATGTACACGGTATATTGGACGCTAGCAAGCGACGGACCGACATTTCCTAGTACCTTCGCTTCTTGTTTACTTCTTTTGTCCACATTTTCAATTATAAGCTTCTCACAAGCACATCACATCTTAGGTACTTTGATAGAGAACCTTTCGTCTCATGGTTCCTGTCATGGTCTGAACCTCGCTAAGCTCCCTTTTCTTTACTGCGTAATCAAGACCCATTCAGTGGCCGCTCAATCCCCAGCAGACACGTGACAGAAATTAGTGTACAGGGTAAATGCTGGTAACCCCTATGAACCTGACCAGGGTAGGTTAGTCCAACACGATATCTTGGCGAACATCAAAGTAGGAAAATGTCTTGCATACGGCAGATAGTGTGGACCATCAAAGGCCTAGACATGCGACATATACCGAGGTACGCAACTCGTGGAAATGCGTAAAGGGGGGGAGGGAAGCTGAAAGTATGGTGCATGGGATCGTTGTTGGTTGCTGAAGTGGCAATCTTGCAGCTCATTTAGACACCAACAAGTAATGTCATAGGTGAAGATCTCGCGCGGCATGCTCAAAGCGGTAGGTCGTAAGGTCCCGTCGTCATCCCCACGCGGCGATGCGCCCCGGAGCTAACAACGATGTAGTAAGTAGTGTAGTCTACGAGACCCAGGTCAGGTTCCTGAGCTGGCCTTTTTTTACCTGCCCCAGATCTACATGGGCCGTTGTTCTCCTTTAATTCTCTTCAAGTCCCATTTCGCTTTCCGGATTTTAGATTTCTGAAGTTTTAGCACCTGTTTGCGATGTAGCGTTTGGGGGGGCCATCTCTTTTACCACATCTACTACTCCAACGGAACGAACAGAACCGAATCGACACCAAGGCGCATTCCTTGACCTATCCGTTCACGTTTTCTACTTCGAGGACAATGCGATGAATGACCAACTTGAGTCTTCATCGTGATCATGATTACAAGGACTTTACGTGCCAGCGCCCTCGCTCTATGGCTACTTATAAATCATGTCTTGAGCCAAACTACAACCGAAACTTCACCTATACCCACGATTTCCGCTCTAATATCTACATCCACACTTGTGTCGCCACTATCAAACCGAAAAATAAAAAGAGGACTGACTGAAGACGATAAGATCGGCATCTCGGTCGCCGTCACGTTTATCGTCATAATTCTAGTCGGGTCTATCGCGATCTTATGTGTTATTAGACGACGGCGAAAGGCTTTAGCGAAGCCGCAGACACGGGCGCTGGGCCCGGACGAGATCGACGATGAGACTGTGGTCGTCGGAGATGATTCCGGGAAGGGTGAACAGGCTTATTATATGAGCCCTCCCCAGGGCGCACATCAAGTTTTGCTTCAGCAAGCTCCAGATGGCACTATATATCAGGGAGGGGGGTATCCGACGATACCAGCGCAGACGTATGCACCACAACAACAAGCCCATGTGATGCAATACCCGACGACACATCCCGGAAACACGTATCCTTACTCCGGAACAGCGTATCCTGGAGCCATGGTCGTAAACCCGAGTCATCAAAGCGGGTACGCAGGACCGTCAAATTTACAATATCAACCGGAAGCACATTTACAGCAACAGCAACCACAACAGCAGGGAGGTCACATAAGTTGGATATATCCAGTATCAACTACGTCTCCAGTTGAGGCAATACCCGTCCTAGATTTCCAATACAAATATCTGCAAGATTATCAACAACAATCGCAAGACCCTCAAGCGAACCAAGATCAGTACCATAACGGAGATGCGACGTCCGGTCAAGGATACCAAGCGAATCCGTATTACGTGCCGCCACCGCACCCGCATGCGAGCGAACTTCCCGATCAACGGAAACCCGTCGAATTGATGGGAGAGGGCCATTACAGGGAAGTCCCTTAACAGGGAAAACTAGCAGAAATTCCCGTCAAATTGATATTTGCTCTCGATCCAGGGCATCACTTGCGCATTACATATTAACCGGGTATTTGATTGTATATACGAAGGGATGACTTGAACGGCCCACACTAGGAAAGGATGCCGAGGTTCATACGCAGTGTTTCAATTCCGTACCTATGTCATGCGGACGCTCCCATTATCCCTCTCGCGAAAGCAGGGGAATCAGCTGTATAATGATAGAACGTATATATAAAGTAGTGTAATGAGAACAAAATGAATATTCATCCCAACATTATTGCCAATGCCCTCATTCAAATCTGTGATCCTTCAGATTTGCGCGTATGCCTCTGTTACACCTGTTAGTAAGGATCGTCATCTACACTAAATTACGACATCTAAAAATAGTCTCCGAACCAGGATGCCAATACCAACAAGGAGATTGCTTGAGCTCCCCACAGTAGCCGCGGCACTACCGTTACTTCGCTCTCATATCTGATCGCATTATATACTAGGATATGTATACTAATAACCGAGCCTCAATGAAATTGACGAGTCATGGCAGCACTCAACACCTGCAATACTTTACACTATTGTCATAAAGTCAATACTTTACGCTTCATGACAATAGCATACATAGAGAAATGCAAGCACTCCCAGTATGTTTCCAGGCCCTCGCAGCGTAAAACGCTACACCTCCACGGATCGGCCAAGGTTGAGCAATGCCGATGATGTACACCCCGGCACTTCACGTGAATACCTAAACTGAGATCTTAATTAGTATACCTACCTATATTCGCGATACCAACTTAGGTGGTTATCCCCCACAGTCAAACCCCCTGCACAGATGCTCAACTCCTGAAATTCGGAAGACCATAACAAGGGCATAGAAGAATATTCTAATTGTAATAATCCTCAAGGACTTTATGGGGGCTAAAAACAGTTGGGTCCCCCATTCCGCGAGGCAGGCTATCTGCCACCTTTGTAGGTACAGTAAATAGCCTCGCTTTTTGTGGCTGCTCTCGCGTCCTCCCGACCCCTCGCGTTTATCCAGCTATCACAGACGAAATAAATTTAAGCCTCCCGCTCAGGTAATACATACATACTCGATACTATGGGAGGTCTCCGATTGGCTCCAACGCCTCGGTACTTGCGACAGACATTGGAGTGTACTTGTCAACCGACTCGTGAGATTCAACCCAACCTGATACACCAAACTAGGCTCATTGCTTAAAACTCTAATGGGCCGAATGGGACGATTGCGAAATAAGGAGCTCCGCCCAATATGATGGAACTTCCTTTGTTAACTGGTATAAGCGTTGAATATGCAGGGTGACATTCAACTGGGGAGTCTGCAATCTAGCCCTAGTGGTACATCAATGGTCATATAGCATACCACGATACTACTAACCGCCACTAACCTGCTACTCGTACTGTTTTACATCTGTTATAAAAATGTTTAAACGGGCTCTGAAATTTCTTTCGTTAAACTTTTCGATCTCTTAACTTAAAAAGCATCCCCTAGATCGAGAAATCGGTCTATTAATTCTACCAAGAAATTATAAAATCATTTGTAGTTATACAGATCTATCTTAGCCTTCAGGATTATGACATCATGACAACTACGACAAGTACAACTTCATTCCCTCCGCTAACGGCTGTTTTCACCCCGGCTCCAGAATGCACAACTCCGTACGTCTATTTCTGCAGCGAACACGGCTGCATGGCATCAATTGCAAGGGTTCCGGATATGCGAGCATGTTTCCCGTCTACCACTACCAATATATATACGGAGGAATACCCAGTACTAACGTACTCGCCTGGTCTATTTTGTCCCCATGGCATGACGGTTGCGTCAAGCCACTCGAATACGGTTTATTGTTGTTATAAGTGAGTTCCTGTAACCATTACACCACATTCACAAAGCTCACTACTTGAATGTAGTGGTTTCTCTTATAATCAGGGCGATGGGAATGGCCAAGGCAATGCTGGTGAATGCGTGGCGACATTAACGGAGGGCTATTTTATCGTCATAGACAACAGCTCTAGAGATATGCATTCTACCTTTGCATTTGGCCCGCGCCAGACAGACGATTTTAATCTCGTTGCCGCCCAATCTCAGTACGGTGGGGTGACATACACAAGGGCACCAACGATTTTCGCAACAGAATTGGCGATATTACTTGCTGCTCCTCCCCTGCCTGAGAAAACTCTCGGTCCTCCCCTGGAAACCCCCGGTCTTCCCCTGGAAACTGGGCTTCCGTCGAGTGGAAACGGCGCGACAGAGCCCCAAGTCGGTATCGTTGTAGGTGTGTCGATCGGAGGCACGCTCCTACTTTGTTTTGGGCTGGTTTTGTTCACAATATATCGTAAACGCCTGTGGATGGAACCGCCGGCGTGCGTAGAGGCCGTGGAAGAAAAAGCAGAATGTTATGAGGAGTACATGGGAAAACCTGAGCTGGAAGATAATACCGTGTATCCATTCCGGTTAACCAAAGTAGAGTTGGATGCCTTCGCGATACGCGCGGAGCTGGAAGGGAGCGGTGCACCCGATGCCGGGGCTGGCATCAATGTGATAAAGCCAGAGCTTCAAGGATCGCTGGGCGTGCCGGGTTTGCTCGGTGTATGCGTCAAGAAGAAAGCCGAGTTGGAAGCTCCGGCCGCCGTCGACGAGACTGTGAGTCCAGCAACGCTGCCGATACCCAGCCCAGTACAGCTCCAGCCGACTGACATTGAAACTACTGAGCTCGCGGACTCCTGCCAGGCACTGGGTCAGGCATTGCGGCCAGTAGGGAGCTCGAAGGCACCCCAAGGGTGGATATAACACAAGGGTTAATCATACGAAAGTCTAAGGCCTTCACAGTTTAAGTCTTTCCAGTTAACGAGAAGAAGCTGAGGAATTAATAACATCGAGTCCTTGCCCCGATATTTCTGGCTACTGGATTAACATGTGCGGCAACTTGTCACGCGTATGCGTACACGAGGATTTGGGACACCTAATATCATGTAAATAATCACATATGCGGTAAGCTGCCGATTACGAGGATAGTTTGCGGCTACGATAAGTGCAGTTGGCAACTTTAGGCGAGGCTATTCAGGCATAATTAAAGCCTTAATTGGGAGATTATTGCAACTTCGAGAACCAATATCCTTTCAAGCGCTTGTTAAACTAGGTGCCCAAGACTGTGTGCTATGGTATTCAGAACAACTTTCACAGTCGCATATCGCAAGTTCTAAGGAAATTTATAAATCTGTCGAGTCTAACAAATACTGTAAGTGTAAAGAGAAGAGCAAAAAATTTCACAAGGCACTAAACGCAAGACTATCCTGTCCCAATCCCACACTTTTACCGCCCAGACCGATCCTACCCGTAACCTCAGACTCCGAAATAATACTCTCTATTTCCTTCATTCGACAAGGAGGCCTCGCTTCGTGTCCTTGGCCGCTAGGCCCTCCAAGGCCTGCACTGGCGTCGGGTAATCCGGGCGTCCGCCTAGGATATCCACAATCGTCTTCATGCCCATCCAATGAGCGGCTGTCGGTCGTCGGTTCTTCCAGTCTGTCTCGTTCTCCTCTAGGTCTTGCATGGGGGAGAAGACAACGTCCGCGCCTTTAATACCAATGACTGACGAGCTGAAGGAATCTTGTGAAATCGCGTCAGGCCTTTCATAACCCTTCGGCCCAAACTTCTCCAAATGCTGTATGCACTTGATGGCAAGCCTGACAGCCCGGCATCTATCCATAGGTGAGGGAACACCTCCCTGTTGTACGTGCCCCGGAATGCTGTCCCGAGACTCAAACCTGTTATGGGCTTCCTCGCGCATTATGTCGGCAATGAGTTTCGCATTATAAGTCTTGCTGGCCTTTTCGTTGATGAGCACTAGCCTTCCTGCCTTTGTTTGACCTTTGTCCTTGGTGAAGACGTCTTTTAGATGCATGACATCTGCGGTCAACATCTGTAAGCTGATGCCCTCTTCGGGGATATAAACAGCACTCGCTCCTACGCTTAGACCTGCTAAGAGAGCGATATAGCCCGACCGCCCACCCTGCGTCTCAATGACAAATACTCGTCGCCGAGTGGCCGAGGCCGACTGTTTGATCTTGTCACAATACGCCACAAGCTCATTCAGGCACGTGTCGGATCCCAAAGAGTATTCGGTACCGGGCACGTTGTTGGAAATAGTTGCTGGTAATAAGGTGAATGGAATGCAGAGGGAAGGGTACTGACTCCTGGCTTTGCGCAGTTGTGAGATTGCGTGGAAAGCCTCGAAGCCACCAATCAGGAAGAGAGCATCAAATCTGTACTTCTTGATGAGCTCGGCGATGAGTTCCATTCCTGATTCCTCTGGCAATTCACGATTCGTGCCAATCTCTGAACCACCTTTGCTGGCCCATCCATCAACTTCCAGCCACTCAAACGGCCGAACAGCCCCAAGAGGGACGTCGCCATGATGTCGAGCGAATCCAGCAAATCCATTATGGATGGCAACAGGCTCGTGTCCTCGGGCTCGGCAGTAAGCCACTCCGGCGCGGATAGCAGCGTTCATACCGCCTGCTGGCGCGCCGACATTGATAAACCCAATTCTCATTTTCTGCGAAATGTCAACGAGTGCCATATGCATTCCGGCGGTCTAGCAAACTTACCTCGTTCTCTTTAACCGTAGATACGTCCCCCCATCCCATATTCGCCGACATTGCATAGGACTTGTACTGGTCGGAAAACTCGGTGTCACGAAGCGCCATGGCCTCGTTGAAACGCTGTCCGTCAATCAATTTGGCCACTTCTTTGGTTTCTGCTACGGCAGCCATCAGAGGCTTCCTGGCGATCTTGTTCTCGGTAATAGCGATGAAACAAGTTTCGGTCTCAGGGGTAGCTTCAAGCACGGCCTTGACAGCCTCGACACCTTGTAAGGTACCAAGCATTCTATCGTAGGCGACAGCCGATCCTCCTCTCTGAACATGGCCCAGTGTTGTGATGCGGGTATCGAGACCTAGACCTTCCTTGTCCGCGAGGAGATCCTTCACCATGGAGGGGGAGATCTTGTTGCCATGTTTATCTAGCGCGCCTTCGGCGATGATGACGATAGTCTTGCGTTTCCCCATACCACGATGCTAGATACGCATTAATAGATTGGCAAGATGCCGGGGTTTAAGGGGAGCTACTGACCTGCTTTATAACCTGGCACATTTCCTCTTTCCAGTTATCTTCTCTAGGCTTCTCTGGGATGAAGAGAAAGTCTGCACCGGTAGCGACCGCTGCCATGAGCGCAAGCCAACCGCAATGGCGGCCCATTACCTCGATAACAAAAGCACGGGAGTGAGATGAAGCTGTAGCCTCAATGTAGTCGACCATCTCGCAGATGCGCGATAAAGCCGAGTAAGCGCCAATAGTCGCGTCTGTCCCCGAGAGATCGTTATCGATTGAGCCGACCAGTCCCACAATGTTTAGGTGTTGAAACGGGCCGACCTGTTCTTTGTTTAGGTCTCCTTTCTCGACAAGCTCCTCCAGGAGCGATGGCCATTCAGCACGGAATCTGTCGGCGCCAGTAAGCGAGCCGTCACCACCGCAGATGATGAGTGCATCTATGCCGTTGAGTACCATGTTCTTTGCGGCCTGGAGGCGGCCTGCGCGTTCAAAAAAAGCCATGCATCTTGCGGTGCCGATGAGAGTGCCGCCCTCGGAGAGGTAGCCCCGTACGTCCTCCCACCCCATCTGTTTGATGTACTTGCCACCTTGAACAAGGCCTTCGTACCCTTCGTAGACGCAATACGCATTGCAGTTCAAGTGGATGGCTGTTCGGACAACGGCTCGGACGACGGCGTTCATGCCCGGGGAGTCACCCCCGGATGTCATGACGGCGATATTCTTCTTGTGTTGCGCCATGGCGAAGAGACGGAATATGAGGGCAATAGGAGACTAGGTGATGATGAAGAAGAATAGGAATAGCAAAAGGAAGTAGAATAAAAAGATGTTTAGGATGCCTGTCTATGATATCTAGGTGTATCAGCAATTGTCGATGATAGAGGTTGTAGATGGAGATGCCGACGACGTAGATGATTAGGCTCTACGTCAGCAACTTTATGTGTAAGGCAAGGCAAGGTACCTAGGTAATGAATGCAAAGGAGCGAGAGGTCGAGTGGCGCAGAAGAGGTCTACCGGTCTACAGCGTGATTCTAGGTAAGGAGACCGACCGTGTGCAGCAGCTGAGGTGATGCCGGGTCGTGTTGTGACATGTAACTGGGTATCTCGACGGCAAGAAAGCACTCACTCGACCGGAACTGAGTGGTAGCAGAGGAGTGGTGGGATGGTGGGATGGGACGATGGGGGAGCTCTTATCAGGCTTATCGAGACGCCGTGGTGCGGGGAGCTACCCTGCCCGCAACAGTTTCAGTGGTTCCTGAGTGCTGCAGGCGAGGTGACAGTGGGGATCCCTGGACGGAGCCCGGTCTAGCAAGGGTGCTAGCGCGCCGAATGCCGGCCGAGCCCTAGATGCGCGCCGGCGGAGCTGAGCGCAGTGCGTCATTTTTGGTGGGGTGACAGAGGCGAACCAGCTCAGTTCGAGGCCGTGCCCTATGCCACCTATGCCATGCCTTATGCCTACATACCTTAGCGCAACAAATTGCTGGTCAAGTGCTTTCTTCGTCGTACGATTCATCTACGCGAGACCCGTAGACCAGTTCTGATCCATTCGTTTGATCATGCCTTGTATAAAAACAATGAGATTCGACGACTGCTGTCCGAGTTGACGGCCGTCAAGGGTGTGTATAGGTACCTAGGTACTGTACTACACTACCTGCATACATGTATGGTGACCTTGGTGTATTTCCCCCACCAGGAATTCCGGATACTGGGGCAACGCTAGGTACATTCCATACTTATCTAGCTGCAATCTTCAATTAGTTTGATGAGCGACTTTTGAACATGGAGCCAGCCAATTGTCGGGTATAATAACACTCGCCGCCCATGCCGCCAATTGAGAGCATTGCCTCATCCACATGTCGCTTGGGATTCCCGCAGCGTTGCAACACTGGCATATCGCTGTTACACGTTACACCAGCTCAGCCCAGCCCAGCCCATTTGATGTCATCCCACAGCATCATGTGATCTCCCCAGTCTGGATCCTTTCTGGCTCATCGTACAGTACGTACTGTATACCTAGCAGTCTCTACTATTGCGACGCCCATCTTAGAAGGTTTTCTGTTCACCATTTTAGCTGTTAGAACTATGTGCCGAGAGTTTAAACAACAACCAGCCCGCTGCCGACATGTTCGATTCAAAGCGTTCAGGTTACTGCTTCATATAAAATGTTACACATAGTACAAGCAACAAGCACATTTCGAAAGCCATCAACAGGAAGCATCATGCACAAACGTTTCAACTGGGTAGCTTGTCTCCCAAGTAGGTAGGTCGAAGGTATACTAGGCACAGCGTGGAAAGGCTAACCCTGTCGAATGCTGTTTGTAAATTCCCCCATCCCCTACAACACCATTAAACACGTTCATTTACCACACTGCAGCGATAGGTTCAGCCAATAGGTATAGGTAATATGCTGTTGTGGCCGTGGCCGTGACTTGCTGTAAACCTGTACCCTACGTACAGTAGCACCATTGCCATGTGCTCTAGGTTGGCGAGCGGCAGGTATACTAGGCCTTGATAGGCTTAGCTCATTCCAATCGACAGCTACCTCGGATTTCAGCTGCCGACGAGTAGCTCATGCAATTCTTCCACCATACAACATCAAAATACAGTACCAAATCGAGGACATCGTGAGAATAGCGCACCACGATGACTACCAGCGATCAGACCCCCTTCTCGCTGCGACCATGGCCCATCGGCGACAAGAAACCCAAGAATCTTGCCGAGTTCATCACGCGCGTCAATGCACGCCCTGGCGGCTTCCGAAGCTTAAATGAGGCCGAGCTACGCCGCAAGATTCAAGAGAAACAACAAGGGAGCCTCGAGGATGACGGCATGGACACTTCCGAGGGCGAAGGCGATGACGACGAGGTCGACGAAGCGAGAGGCAAGACGGCCTTGGTCGCGCGCGAGGAGTTCCTGAAGAACATTGAGTCAGTCTTGTTCCACGCCACGAAAAGCCGACGCGAGTAGGCGCTAACTAGGTATGCTGCAGCCTCGCACATCAATCCGCCATGCTAGCCCTAGATTCCATCTCCCTGCTGCTCTCCAAGGAAGCCCCCGTCCAAGCTGGAACTACGCTATCCCCAGCGCTGCGCGACCTCGTGGGAATTGGAACCCTGGGCGCTTCCAAGCTCAAGGAATCCAATGTCACAGAGGACCAGATCCGACACGACCTCTCTGTCGCCACGGGATGGCGAGTTATGGGTGTCAATGACATGGTGGACTCGGTACTCGCTGCAGCCGAGCGCCTAGAGAAAGAGATCGAACTCGAGACCAAATACTGGGCCGATGTACTGGCCGTAAGCGACGATGGCTGGACAGTTTGTGCACTTCCTCAAGAACCATACACTTTGGGTGTCCGCTTTGGATTTTCCGAGTCAGGACCCGAGTTCAGGAACAGCAGCATCGCACCTTTAATTCGGAACGATGACGGCACTATAAAACTAGACGTGGGCAGGATTGGAGGGGGCGCCCAGAGAATACGCATCACCATTACAAAAGGAGGCGTAGTTACAGATCGGTCACCGCTCCCCAGCCGAATACCAGATGATGCGCCTTTGAAGGACCGCGTTCGCGAAGCGAGGGATACAATCTTCCATCAGGAGCTCTGGTATGAACTTAACCTAGAAGCCCGTGATTTACTCCTTTACAATGTCTCTTACAAGGGGGGGGCTATTATTTGGAGACAAAGTGAAGAGACCAAATTTATGTTTACGATAGAGAATCTTGAAGAACAAGATGATACAAGCACGAGCTTTCCAGAGGGTATCCAGTCTTCGGTGGCCGCATATTCTCTTCTACAATTTCTGCTTTTCCAAAGCCACCGGCAAAATTATCACAAGCGAACATCTCTGTCACCCTCGGTGCGACAAACCGATTCAGGCAACTCGACGCATAACATACTGAGCAGTTTCATTTCTCGTTTTGAATATTTCAAAAACTCGGCAGAATTCGACAGTTATCTTGACAAGCTAGTCAACGTGCTACGATGTGCTGGTATTTCAACATCATCCTATTCAATCCTCCCTTCCCCAAACCCTCCAGCACCTGGGGCGCCCCAGACTCGTCACACACCTACCACCGAACTACTCTGGGTTCATCGGCTTATTTTCAATCTGTCATCCCTCTACACGTTCACTCTCACACCGGAGGTACGAATTTGGTGCTACAGCCGTAGCTTCGTTCGCCCATCTATTGGGACATATCTCTACATAAACTTAAAGCACCCGTTTGCCGATAACAAGGATCAGCCACCGAGTCCGCTTGAAGACATATATCCGCCAGCGGACTACTACGACGACGTCCAAGAAGCAGTGTCCTATATTTCCCTAGCAGCTGTTCGAGTTCTGGCACAGAAAATCGCCCGAAAAGCAGTCGAAAATCTAACGGATAACGATATTCAGTGGTCGGACAGCATCTCGGGTATTAGGATTAAGAACAATAAGGGCAAAATGGTAGGGATTGACATTCAGATTGTGGACGGTAAGGTAGTGCTCGCTTTAAAGACGAAGTGGCGAGATGGGAAAGCTAGCCGCTCTCGTACCTGGACTTGGGCATCGGACGGTCACAATGCAGGAGGCCAGAGCATGGAGGATGTAGTGCTGAAAGTCATGAGAGGGGACTTGTAGAACACAGAAGATAAAACAACACCACGCTATAAATCATAATTAAAATTAAATTAATGATGGAGTCTCGGAGCCGCAAAGCCTTTTTATGGATTTCCTAGCGCACGCAAGTTCTCTAATTCGTCTAGAGCGTAGATCCATCGCCCGATGACCAGGCGAGCCGGACCTAAAGCGAATGATGCGGCGCTGTTCGCCGTCCCGGATCCCATGGGTCCGCGGCCCCGTGGCTCCGTGACGGGATATATTGGATCTCAACCAGCCAGGAGGCAACATTAACGCAAGCAGCCTCTTCGGCCTGTTATAAAATGATTCACTTCAGGGCCCTCCTAAACAATACCTCCCATCCATCTATCCCCTTCTATCCCACTTCATTTTGGATCAGCCCATATACCTCAGCCATGGCAGACCTACCAACCCCTGACCGACTGAGTCTCGGCTCGCTAGATCTACTCATGCCTCGGACATACATTAGGGTGCTGTTTACCTTCCGAACGACGGAATCGAGCTTTTCCCTCATGACAAGTCTCCAGAGGGGTCTCGATAGCCTCTCTGAGACGATACCATGGTTATCGGGCCGGGTGCATCCCACCGCCACGACTACACAGCATGGTCTCGAGATCCAATATGGTGTGGACGGCCCCGGGCTTACTCTAGTCCACAAAGGCACGATAGATGCGTCCTACGAGGCGTTATCTGCGGGAGGTCTACCCCCCAATAGTATCCCTGAAAATATCTGGCCTGTTCCTCCCATGATCGACGAGGATCTGTTCACGAAAGGGGCTCCCGTCTTCGGCGCTAGTCTTTTTTCCTTCGCGGACGGAAGAGCTGTCGGGTTGTGCGTCTGTATGCACCATAATGCCGTAGACGGCACTGCGTTCGCAGACATCGTGAAACTCTGGGCTCAACATGTCGCGGGATCACCCCCCTCGTACGCGGACGGCGAGCGCGCTCGTCTTATAGACATACTCCGGTCTGAGCTTGAAGTGGTATCCTCCAAGAAAGTTGAAGCTCTGCTCGAATCGCATCCCGAGTACTCCAAAACACCCCCCGCCCTTCCCGCGGAATTCCCGCCTTGCATGTGTAAGATGTTCGCGGTGCCCGTCGCGCGTATCGACGCATATAAAGAACGGCTGAAGGGATCCGTGTCCGCTCCGCTGAGCACGAATACCATTGTATGTGCTTTCGTATGGTCTGCTATCACGCGGGCTCGTACACGGAGGTCAGCAGGTTCCGCGCACGAAAGCAGCCGGCTCGCGATGGCTGTTGACGGGCGACGACGTCTCGGCGGCGACTTTTCAGCACCTGGGAATCCATATCTCGGGAACGCGGTTCTTTACTCGCTTTCTCACTCCTCGGTTTCGGATCTGCATTCGGAGTCGCTGGCATCACTCGCCACGATCTGCGATACAATTGCGCAATCGCAGTCTCCCACGAAGATCAACTCCCGCCACATGGCCGAGGTGTACAGCCTAGTGGAGCAGACGGCGGATTACAGGACGATATTCGTGGGCTGGGACCTGTTTAGCTCCCGGGACTTGACTATTACTAGCTGGGCTGATCTCGATTTATACGGAGTGGCGTTTGGAAGCCAGCTGGGGAGGCCGGATTTCATTCGGGTTCCGGGTTCGGTCGCCGATGGTGTGGGAATTATCTTGCCTCGAAAAAGAGGGTCTGGTACGAATGATGTTGTTGAAATTATGGTCATGCTGCGGAGTGATGATATGGCTTTATTGGAGCAGGATACGGTGTGGAAAGACTTCACTACTTAATCGGTTTATGGCGGCAGGTTTAATTAGACAGTTCCATTTTTACTGAGAGGTAGACGCATAATCATCGGAGGTAAGAATAACTTTTACTCTAGCATTACCAGATAACGCTAGTAATAACATTGGCATATAGCTAGATATGTCCGAAATTCAAGTCGGATATGTTCGTTACAGAAGGCTGTCCATTCATCCAATCAGCAAAGATGGTAGATACGTCGACATTAGATTCATCAGAGAATTCATTTGACACCCCATCTAGCGTCTGCAATGATCCTAGCCAGTGATCCGGCATCTGCTCCGTTATCCCTGGGAGCTGTAGTGTATCTGTGCCCTGATTGTAATCGCCGACACATGGCTGTGCTGCCTCTACCAGGCGTCTCGCCAACCGCGCGAACGTGGAACAAAGTTCATACAATCGTTCGAATGGTTTCCCCGCCTGTCGTGTTCTTCGCAGTATCTGGACAACCTCATCTAGCAAGTCCAAGTCGCCAACACTGCTAGTTGCGACGGCGTGGAGGAACAGCACAATGAAAGGGGTGAAAGACGAGTTGTGTAAGACCCTACAAACGTGTTAACGGCCAATCCAACAAGATGCCACAGGATAAGCACTGACCAGTTCGCAAAGTCTGCGTCTGAGAGAATACTGGATGAGGTATATCTAGAAAAGCAGTCCAGGTGCCTCTTCAGGCTGAGGCGAGCTGCTTGGAAGCACTGGGCGTTGATTTCCCCGCCCGGTGAGGGTGTCGCCGATGCTCTCAGGAGGCAAGTCAGAGTCGAGTAGTACATGATATCCCAATGAACTCGAGATAAGCTGAATATTTCGGGATAATTCGCACAAGTGCCATCAATCTAAGCGAAATGTCGGTTAGCCCCTATGCTTTCCTACATATATAGCGGCAAGTAGCTTAGCTCACCTGCTCAAAGTCAGTGCGCCAGTGATGCAAGACCCCCTCAAGGGTGTCAATATGACGCCTACGCTCTCCAGCTTCCAACTGGAAGCCAGTAGGCGAATATAGCCTATCGTAAATCTGGCCTTGGACTTTGGCAAGTCTGATGGCCAAATGAAACCATTCATCCCAGGGCTTCCGCCCATTCTCAGCAGAAAGAGCAGGATATCGCGCGTCAATCTCGATGTCTTGGAAACTGGAACTACGACCGAGAAGCAACGACATATTTTTTTCGAACACATAGAGACTCCAGAAGAGCCTACACTTCGTCTGGGATACTGGGGTGTGATCGCTCTGATACAGCTTCTCGCGATGGTAACCTAATATGTGACAGTGGCTGGCGGCGGCAGAAGCAAGAGTGCAAGCCAAGAACATTTTGGCATCATTCTGCGCTTTAATGACCTATTATAAAAGACATTGATGTCAGTGAATATGTCATTAACCCTTTTGAAATCAGACAATCTACTCACGCCCATTGTCAGGGACAAGATGTTCTCAAAACTAGGGACAGCTAGCACATCGTATGTTTCGATACCAATGTTGAAATTATACCCGCAACGATCAAGATACATTTTTAGGTCGTACTCCTTTCCTAGCTGGTCTCCCAGCATCAGACATTCCCGAAGAAGAAAATAAAGTAGGCCGTGCATCGACGTAACAAGGCCGGTAGAGACCGGGTCCGCGGGGAAACAAACCCGTTGGCAAATATTTTCGATAAGCGATATATCGGAGATAGAATATCCATGTAGAAAGATTGAACCACGTGCTAAACAAGTCAGTAGGAAGCGTACTTAGCATAGGACAACAAATACCTTTGATTTTGCGGAGGACCGAGATTACCAGGTTAACAGGGAGGGGCTTTAGTGATAACGTAGGTTTCCCAACAGATACAGGGGAGAAATAATGTTCGTCCACAGAGGAGACTATGCTCCTTGTATGAATCAAGCTATTCAAGTCGCAAAATGATTCATTAATTTTCTGTGCTGTGTTCGAGACGCTCGAAAGGGCAGAGCTTTGCACAGCTTCGCTTGCCTCGGCGGACAATGTGGCGAAAGAAGAGCCGCCCTGGTATAGATTGTTAGAGGCTAATGAGGATGACCTAGTCTCACATTCAGTAGCAGTACTGGGCGAGGGTGAGAGGGATCTCGAAGTCGCAGTTGTGGTTATTGGATCTTTGTGCTGACGCTCAACTTCGGAGAGACGATGCTCTAATTGCTTAATGTGGTCCTCCCTATAATTATCAACGAATGCTCATAAGCCTCGCAGAAAAGAAAGGTGAAACCTACAACCGTGCTATCCTATCGGCTGCCTTTGGGTGAGTATCAGACCCTGAAGTGGCCTGCTCGCAGGCAATACCTAACCCTCGGCAGTTCGAACAGGGACTAGATCGATCACATCGGACCTGTTACCCCAGTTAGCCAGTAACGGGGTCATAAGGTCGGGGCTCACATGCCTTGCGTATTTTGCATGCTTCGCACTGCAACACGTGTCAGCCAATCTCACTACTTTTATTGCCCGCAGCTTGGGGGCGTACTGCTCGGGGCACCAACGCGAGGCGCTGACGTCTCGCCTTGATTGATTCTTGTGCCGGCATGTGGACAATATTCAACTTTAAGCCAGGCTAATTCCTATAACGATTTTCATGCCGATAAAGCCATCAGTCGATTGATCAACAGTCGCCCCAAGAGGAAGTAGTGAAATTTTGAAGCCTCGCCCCCGAGGGCCCGAGGGTCCGCGGCCCCACGACCCCGCAGGTTTTGGAGAAGCACAGCCAACTTTACTACAATACAACAAACGAGTTCTGGTTTAACTAATTCCCTCCTACCTGGCCGTCTCTCTAAACTTTTACATCGTTATATGTCCAATATACCATATCCGTAATAGCCCTAGACATTGACGACCCCTTATTTAGTAGGTGGTCTCTTCCACGTTGCTAGTTTCTAACCCCGCTTGGATGTGCATCCTAGGGACATGAATATGAAACTAATTCTCGTGCCCTGACACCTCTCATGGAAAATTTGATAGACCCTAAATGATCCGAAAAAATTTTGCGCAATATAGGTGTGAACAAATGGGTTTATTAGACTACAAGGTCATATCTGCTTTTTTCGGTTCTGCGGGGCATTTATGATAAGTCAAGCGTACCCAGGGTCCTAGATTTTGGCCTTAGTCATAAAGGCATATAACGATAACTGTGTTGCTAATGGCACTATTGTATGTTGTGGCCCAGGATCTTTTCTGGGACTTACGTCTATATGTAATCAACTCTGGACCTACCTATGCTTTACGGATTGGTGGTAATCTGTAGCCTCTGTCAGTATTAACCCTTGTGCTTAAGGTAGGGCTTGAGTGCTTCTTGTTGCATGGAGATCCCTACGATAAACCCTTTTAAGTTAATCTAGGCTAAGTTCAGAAAGCTCTTCATTCTACAGTTTTGTGCATTGTGACAAATCAAATTTACATAGGCATTCATAGAACGATTTGGGGGGTATTTAGCACTCAGTGCGCTAGTTGGGCGAGGGAGGCATATCTATGGTCGTCAAGAAATTAGGGAAAGGACGAGAGAGAGAACAGAGTGAGAAAATAGTTTTCCAACTATCGAATTAAACACCCGGTACCTAATGATGCAGAATAAAGATGTTGAGAAACTAAGTACCTATACTCAACACAGAGAATGCTAAAGTAAATGGATTGCGATCTATCACAAAATACACGCACAATAAAAAAAGCTTCAATATATAGTTAGAGTAGCTCCAAAGGCGTTTTAGAAAACTCGTGCAACAACAAGTGTCTATTGCATATCTCATACGCGGGGTTCCTAGCATGATCGTGAGGCCATACCAACTCGGTAAAGGCGTTTAGAGTTAAATTTTATCTATAGATAGGTGGTTGTACGGTATGAGGCCCAGTGTAAACTAGGGGCAGTTTGGACCACTCTGGATTCAGAGGAAATCTAGTTTGAGGGGAAAGATAAGAAACCCAAGCAGCCGGACATGAGGAGGACTCTTCTGCTTATGATAAAAATCTAAGAGATAAAGATTATTATTTTTGAACCATTAATAGAGTTAGGCCCAGCGACTACTTTTACCCTAGATAGAGGAGGTAGATTTATAGATTTCTTCATTTAATTTATTGCAATGCTACCGGGGCTAGTAATCCTGCACTGTAGCAGTGCTTGGGCACTGTTTATTCTACAAAGGCCTTTAAATCCAACTTTGGTAGCTAATCTAGTTATATATAATTAGACAACATTTATTTTATAGTTTTAGCTTTCCTTATGGTTAAGGCTTGTAACACTTATTTTTATATAGTGGTATAATAAACAGCACGTGTAATGCCATGCCTACAAGATTATGTACTAAGTTAGAAATTAGAAATCTTTATAGCTAAGCAAATACTAACTTAAGAGAAAGTTAAATAGACCACTACGGCTTGCCCCTTTAAACATATTAACCGAGGTTGGCAAGTTGGCTTTACAATAGGATAGTTCGTAACTACTAACGTAGAAGCATATAAGAAGCCACCAAAAAAAAAACAGATTTCAAGTCATTAAGCGGACTACGAAAAGAACTTTGATCTATTAGCACTGTGCGGCCACATTGATTTAAACCTGAGATTAAAAGGCATTCACCCTGCCTCTACATAAGACAACATCTTTAAACATGGGAATATCCACCTACTCTTTTCTTGAATTTGCATATACCTAGATAAAATAAACTATTAAGTTACCCACTAACAATTTCATTCAATACATATTAAACAATACCATAGTTCTAGCGCTACCCTTTACGTTTAGTGTAAATATTAAACAATGTATCTATCAAAGAGATTTATTAAAAGCCAAGGCTACGAACAAACAGAACGTGAAAAGAACAAAATGATTGTCGTCCAGCAGTTTAATTAACTGCTCGGATATAAATACTTCACAACGATGGGTGCTTAACATTCTTTTTTTCACACCTTAGGATCACACCATTCTAACCAATACCCTTCTCAAACTAGCAATCTTGATAAATCTGATATTAATCGACTTTACTAATTCGCTACCAGACTCAGCAAGATCTTAGAAATATGTCTTCTTCAAGCGAGCCCAGAACCATCACGTTTGACAACGGCGAAACAATGGGGAAGGAGGAGTACCTTGCCAACTTCTTTGACGTTGGCGCTTATGACGATCGGCCTATCGAATTTTTTCTACGGACTTTCCAGAACATTGTCAACTTAAATTTGGAGGACCCTGAGAGTATGACACCAAATCTAGAGAGGGTACACAAAAGTCTCTTAGCCAATAACAAAATACTGCCTTCGCAAAGCGACCTAATTGCGTCAATCTTTGAAAAGAACAAAATAATTGCCTTTTCCGCTCGTACACTACTAATTGCGCTACAGGTTGTTCCGGCAGGCACCACATGGAGCGAAGAGTTGCGCGGCAGGGCAATTTTCTTCACAGAGAGGTTTGATCGGCATTTGGCTGCAATAGAATGGACTGACTACTGGGCTCTCACAGAACCCGATAATATTGCAGAGCTCCTCAGCGACGCGCGAACATTTCCAGAGCCCCCTTTTCAGGATGAGTATATTTCCACTCAAACGCATTAGAATAATGGCCTTTTCATGAGCCGTCACTAATACCTCCGAAAGCTCCCTGAATCTTTGAATTTCCTTGAATTCCCTAACTTTTCATACGTAAGCTTTATTAATAATAAACTTCTATTCAATCGGTAATATATTGAAATGTTGCAAGTGACTTTTATGCATTAAACTCAATACTTTTTAACTCTCTTAAACCTTTAGGTTTAATAAAACAAAAGATATATATTAATTATAATTATTTTAACTATATTTTACGTGTTAAACTTCAATAACCTGGTTTCCTTTGGCTTAAAATAGGTTCGCTAAAAATGATGCGCCTTGTACTTTTTCATGTAATATACAGCAACCTAGAGTGCTTAACCAATTGAGGGACGAGCTGGATACCGCTGAGCAGGGTGACCATCTATTGCTAGGTAAACACCCTAGCCTAGCCACCCTTGAACAGCAAAAATACCTTGGTGCAATTATTATGGAAGGTCTACGCCTGAGTCCCGCCATTGGCACCCGAATGGCCCGCATTTCACGACAGGGTGAACTCTCCTATGGTAATTGGATTATCCCTCGTGGAACACCTGTGGGGATGACAACTCTGTTGATGCATATGAACCCCAGTCTGTATCCTAATCCAAAAGAATTTATTCCAGACCGGTGGCTTAGCACTGAGAGCCGACGTGCAGCTGACAAGGTCTACGCTCCGTTCTCTAAGGGGGCAAGAATGTGCTTAGGCATGTCGTAAGTACGGAGAGAATCTTCGAAAATCAATGAATTATACACGAGACCTAGCTAACCATCAATCTGTAGCCTAGCATGGGCCGAGCTTTATATCACTATTGCTGCTTTGGTGAGCCCTTTTGACTTCCAATTCAACGGGTTGACCCCTCGACACTTCGAGTTTATAAGAGACCAGTTTATATCTCTATGGAATAATTAATCACATGTGTTATAAGGCATGGAGACAAAAAGACTCCTGTATATATATCTAGGTCAGCCTTACGTAGCCTTAAGATGCTTCGTGCAACAACAAAAGTTTATTACTTACTTTATACAGGACCCTGGTTCGTAATAGTTTATTGTACTAATTTTTTAACCTATTATTAAAGCTATTAATAAAAATTACCTGCTTATAAATTATTTATAACTATAACTACTAATAAAAATTATAGCTTAAAAAATTATAGAACTTATAAAAACTTATATTTATACGAATAAATAAAAGTTTTAAAGTTTATTACTTTTATATTATTAATATTATTAATTAATAAATTATTTATATATTTATTTGTTATTATTATTTAATAAAAAAAAAAAAATTGTTTTAGCTATAAAATATAAAAAGATTTATTTTAGCTATAAAATATACGCGATATAACGGGCTTTAAATAATAAAAAATAAAAATAAAAAAAATAAAAATATATAATAATATAAAAAATACAATAAAACTATTTTTTTTAGCCTGGGCAGTAATTATTATATTTATTATAAGCTTTATAAAAAATTATAATAATTTTATTATAAATATATATATTATTTAAAACTTAGAATAGTTGCTGCTAAAGCTATTATATTTAAGTTATTTTAATTTTTTTAATAATAAAATAAAAAACTTAAAATTAAATTTTATATTTTTATAAAATTAAAATTAAATAATTATTATAAATTTAAATTAAAATTTAAACTTTTAAAGCTATTTTATTATTATTATTAGTTTTATTATTAGTTTAATAATAAATATTAAATTTTTATTTAACAGTATTTATTTTAAATTTTTTAAATTATTTTTTATTAATAATATAAATAAAGATTTTAATTTTTTTATAATAACTATATATAAAAATAAAGTTATAAATATTTAGTTATATAAGATTTTATATATTTTAAAAATAAATGTTATGTTGGTAGGTGTACGTACGTGTGTAAACAAATAACGAATCAAACAAAACAAACAGATAAAACAAGTGTGGGCGAGACTGGTGGTATTATTGTGTCTGGCCAAAAACTATCTATTGGTGCGGAAACATGCAGGCTTTTTATGCTGGCGGCGATCATGGCGGAATGTGGCGGAAGGTCGCGGAAGGTATTCCGCTACCTTGCGTTCCACTACCTTGCGTTCCATGCAACCATCATGTTATTAATTTAAACTAGTAAACTATATAGCTATATAATAATATAACTATAAAAAAAAATTAAGTTGTTATTTTAATATAAAATTTAATAAAAATATTAAAAAAAATTTAGGTTTTTTAAAAATAATAGTTTTATATATTAATAAAATAATTAAAAATTAAAAACTTTATTAAATTTAATAACAAAAAAAAAAATTAAAATAAATAATAAATTAGTTTTAAAGCTTAAAAAATAAAGTATAAATTAAAACTATATATAAAAAAAAATAAATATATAATAAATTATAATTATATTTTATATACTATGTTAAAACTAAAAAGATTAGCATAATTAACCGTAAAGTTTTATTTTATTTAAATATATAAAAGTTTTAAAAATAATATTTATTAAATATAATATATAGTTAATATTTTATTTAAAAGTTTTAAAAAAATTTATAATATTATTAATAAAATAATTTATATAATATAAAAAATAAATAACTTTTTTTAAAAAAACTAAGCTTTTAGTATATTTTTTATTAATTTTATATGTTTAATAAAAGACCTTTATATAAATAATTTTATAAAAGTTTTAAAATTAAAAAAAAAATAAACTAAGAACTTTAAATAGTGCTAATAAATATATATTTTTAATTAATTATAAATAATTTTAATAAATAAATAGCTTTTTTTTAATTTTTTATAAAAAATTTATTAAATTTTTAATATTATAAAAATAAATTTAATAAAAATTATATTATTTTTAATTACTAAAACTATTTTAATTATTAAATATAATTAATAATATTATTATATACTATAAGTAAAAAAAATATAATTTATTTTTTTTTTAATATATTATAAATTTATATATAAAATTAATAAATTATTTAGCTGTTATAAAAAAACAATTTAATAAATATATAATAATTATTTATAATAAAAAAATAATAACGATTTAAAAAAAGATTTTATTTATACTATAAATAATTAAAATATATAAAAAATAAATATAATAAAAAAAAAATGTTTATATTTAAAAATATAATTTAATATTAAAAATAATATTTATATTATTTACTGCAAGTAAATTATTATTTATTAATAATTTTTTTAATATTTATTAACTATAAAATAATGCGATGTTTATTTTTTTTATATAGAAAATATATAAAATATAATACATAATTTAAGAAAATAAAGTAAAAAGCGCGCTTAAAGTACTAAAAAATTTAATTAATATATATATATAAAAAACTAATAAATATTTAAATATTTAAGTTTTAAAATAAGCTTTATTTAAAGCTATAAAATAAAAATTAATATAGTTTATTTAAATTTAATAAAAATTATAAAATATTTATTTATATTTAATATAAAAATATTATAATATAAAAAACTATAAATTAAAATATTAATATTATTAAATTTAAAATATATTATTATTATATTTATAAATATATAGCGTGTATATAATATAAAATATAATATAAATAAGCTTAAAATTTTAAAAAAACTATAATTTATAAATAATAAACGTGTTAATAATATTATTAAGTTTATAAATATAATAATAATTATTAAAAGCTATATAAAATATATTATAATATTATTAATTTTATTAAATAAAAATACCCTTATAATAATTAAATATTTATAGTTTTATAAATATAATTTTTATATTAATTAAGTTAATAATATTTTTATTTTTAAATTAAAAATATATAAATATAAGTATATATAACTACGCGCTATAAATTAAAAAGCTAGAAGTTAAAAAAGCTTGTACGTTTTAATATATAAATATTATATAATATTAATTTATAATATTAAAAATAATAAAAAAAATATATAGTTATTTTT
>MU383851.1:0-35769 GCA_022495065.1 Xylaria telfairii
TTTATTGGCTTGTTTAATTAAGGTTTTATAAGTTAGATTTACGATTATGGGGGTGGCCCGTAGCCCCAGGGCCCGTGACCCCCCTGGTTAGCTTACTTAAGTAGGTAGCCATATGGGCTCTTAGAATAGAGCATCATACACAGACAACAATCGTAACTTCAGGGACAAGAAGCATTCTATACACGAATCTAACGTACGGCGACAACATTGAACGTGGCTACCAAGTGTTGTGATAGTGTTGTACTCCGGTTATTACCGATGACTAAGGTTTATCTTAATAGGCTAGCAGCAAGGGTGTTAGGATTGCGCCTCAACGTAGGATAGAAACCAACCTAGGATGGCAAAAAACAAGTTTTCATGATCTCCTGGAAGTTTTAGCGAAGGCCAAAATATTCGACGTACAGAGGATTAATGATTTAAAATTACTTAGCTGAAAATTTCAACTGATCATAAACTCAAAGTGTGACCTATTTCACTCTACGGAGTACAGGTGATCTATATCCGAGTAAAGGCACACCGGACTCCTTATATATGCGTGAAGGTACTACCTACGTCATATTAGCTTAATAGTGCTAATAGAATAAAATATCTAGAGCGTTTTAGGGATAATTAGTACTACCCAAGCGTAGGTAATATCTATGCTGTGGCGGGTGGTAGGTAGGTAGGTAGGTAAGTTCGCAGGGCCACGGCATTCTAGTAGTGTATGCTATGTAACTTGTAAGGGTGAGGGAGGCTGTTAGGTACAGTACTGTACTTACCCCTCATTAATCTAGCCCCTCTACGAGGCGTTTTCGAGTCTACAAGGACCTACCTACCTATGTAGTTAGGTAGGTATGTATTATAGCGGTGCATGTCTACTGTAAGGCCATTTATTCTCGTTCATGTGCCCATAAAGAGGCCAGCACCTCGTATTAATTTCATGAAATTCCTGCATAAGGGCCATTTCATATGCCTAGTAACGTCTTTCACAGCCAGCAGGCGCTACTGTACTGAACATCTATACTACATATGTAGGTAGCCGTTGTGGACAGGGGCAGAACGCAGTGCCAGGGGCCATGTTGGGGCAGCCCTCCAAGTGTCATGACATGGCTGTTGAGGGCGCAGATAAGATCTTCATCTAATCTTCCGCCATAGATAGGATGCGGCTCAATCGAACAATCGAATCACACCCAATTGCGTGGTATATTAGGTACCTAACAGGAGTGCAGACCGATTGGGTCCAACTTGGCATTCCTATAGGTATTAAACCAGAGGTACAAGCGACCCGGCAATTTGACATGGGTCTGCGTGCCACCACGAACTCTTGGCATGAAAACAAAAACGTCTTTTAAAACGGCCTGATTCGATCACATTTATCACAACTTCTTATTAATTGTGTCGAGGCCCCTTTGATACTAATAGCAATTGTTAACTTTCATGTACTACGTGAATACATAGGTAGGTACCTAGGCATAACAATTACAAGTGGCCTCTTGCATATCTCCTATAAATAGTCGTTTACCGAAAGTACAGTAGGAATTACGTGCCTACGAAATGTATTCCGCACAGTTCGATAAACCCCTGGAATAAGTCACTACATATCTAAGGTACGTATCGATAACAATCGTAACTTTGATATTGAACATAAGGCTTAGCTGCTAGCCAAGTGTTGTGAAAGGTGGGATTAATCTATACCTGGTTCTCGAATCCGGCGTATTGTAAGTACTTGAGCTTGTGCAGGTAATGGCCCACTGTTACGTGCTCCTGACCACCTCCAATTTGTTTTCTCGTCCAATCTTGCACGCAACTAGACGTTATAATGGCTACCAGCTCGCATTCGTTAATTTAATTGGTTTTTGCGCCAGGGTTGTCCCATGGAGGCTTTGCGACATGTCTTACTGTAGCTAGACTCGAGCTAGATGGCTTGTGTGTTCGGCTCGGCCCGCAATAGTGGCTAGTGAGTGGCAAGTGGCTTAACCTTAAGTTACTTTCTAGGTTGGCTTTCCCCCTAATGCAACTTTGTTTCTGGCTTTAGTTTAGCAGCCTTGCTGTTTCTCGTCACCAACTTTACACGGTAAGCCTCTAACCTAGTAAGAGAAGAAAGCGCTTTCTTACGAGGCAAAGGATGATAGGAATGTGTGAGGTAGCCATAACTGTAAAATGAATCAAGTGGGTCTACTGTAGTTTACCTTTTCGGTGAAATAGAGCAATGTAGTGGCGAGCTCAGGTAGAACGCCTCCAGCCGTTTTAGCGGGCAGGTCGCGGGGTAGCCTTGGGCACCTACTCTGCATGCACTTAAGATCACCAGGTGGGTATCAATGGACCCTGAAATAGAATAGGAGGCGCAGCGACATTCCAGCTTGCAGCTATCAGCAAGTACCTATCTGTTCACCCTAGGTATCTAGCCCTTGTCGTCTGACCACTAATTGCTAGGGATTGTCACATGTGCGACATTTAAGTACACGACACCATAAATGTATTCTCATTTATAGTACCTCGTTTGGAACAGCCTATTTTACCTAATTTTAAACCAACCAAATCGATAGGTACTTAAGTAGGCGAAGTATAACATCGTCACTTAGACATTCCTGATCTTTGCCCCACGTACAAGCTTACTTTCAGGTGACTTCACTGCAGATGTACAGCATTCGCTGGCTACTGTTGATTTGTTATCCCATCACTCGCACACCGAAAAATTCAAGATGTGGCTCAGGCACCTTGGTTACATTGCCAGCGGGGTGAAAATCTTGGAATAAACATATACCTATGGGCGACCCGAACGCTGGCTAGCAACACCGGTCATACCTTAGCTGTACACATTGTCGGTAACCAGTGGTGGCCTCCCTCAAGGCCGCTACCTACCTACATTAGGTATGTATGCGATTAGGTACCCATACGTGCGAGTTAGACGGGTATTAAACCTAACCCATGACGTTAGAAATGGTCCCAACACTCCTCTGTTCGTGGTATTCGAGCCATTAAAATATAATAACGTGGTTCGCCAAGGACGTGGGCCATTTGATTCGCGCGCATTCTAGAAAAAAAGAATTACGCGACAAAGAACAAAGCCATGCGCCGCACAAGATATTTCTCTCAAAAGTTTAGCTCTCTTAAAATCATGTACGTCCTATGGGACTCAACGCCAAATAAAACATGCGGAGTGGATCAATAAGTGTCCAGTATCATAGAAGGAATTCGATAGGTGGTTTCACATCACAATGTGATGGGATTAAGGAAATACGATGTGAAGTTTCGGTACGTTATTCTTGTGCTACAGCCCTTTAATTGTAGCTGATCTATCGAATTTCAGCTATGATCGACAACATGAACGAGTTGAAAGAATGCCACCTTGTATTGTCTAGAATTCAACTAAAAATCATGAACTTCGGAGTTGGTTGCCGCTCTGGTGCCCTACCACGCTGGCAGTTTTCGGCCTCAAATCCAAGTCCACATTCGTATGTACTAAGTAGGGCTGACAGAAAGCGGTCTGGTTTTTTTTTTTTTTTTTTAAAAGGATAAATCTCATACTTTCGTCTGCTTCATGATAGTTTTGTACCACCATCGCCTTGCTCATTTCCTTTCAACAATTCGACTGTTTCTGGCATGCTCTGCCGTCTGACGCAGCAATATTCCTGCCCAGCTTATTAGTTGATTACATTGCCTTGTACATACTTCTCGGCTATCTCCTAGTGGATTGACTTATCAGGTATGTAGTCCACATGGTGACCTACCCATCTACAGTAGGTAGCCCAGGCAGGAAACCATGTCTGACAATGGAATTAGGTGGCTCTGTGGCTTAGAACGACTCACTTACATTGCTGTAACAATGCCAATCGACGATTCCGACTTTTCTAGTGCGTCAATGCAGAACGACATCTATTGTCAGAACGATCCAGAATCTAGCAACCGCTATAGTGATGTGGTCTGGCTCGAAGAAATTGGTTTCTCTCGTTTCACATTCGAAGACGCCGTCGTTATGAACAACTCAGGTCTAATGGCAGGGCAGGGCACTGCCCCGGGCCTACTCTTCCGGCCCATGAACCTTACACCTATTGGCAAGCACAGGCATGAAAATGGCTATGCTGTGCATAAGTTTGCTGGAGAATATGATAGTATCAGCCCTCATGTTTTTAACTTCAACTATACATGTAGCACTCACGCAGTGGGCTGGGTACATGATAATACTTACAATCCTTCTCCTTATTCACCAGCGGCTATTTCAGGGGCCCGGCCAAGACGACCCCTGTTGCGATATTCACTTCCTATGCAACAGCCTAGCGCCATGGAGCCATCACGACAACACGCATGCAGCATGTGTGCTGAAGCCTTTATGCACAGAAAAGACTTGCTCCGTCATAAGAATACCATACACGCAACCGGGGACGAAGAGACTTACCGATGCCGGTGCTCGAAAACAGGCTTTCGAAAAGATAATTATCTTCGGCACGTTGGTTCCTGCAACAGGAAATATCAGTACCCCAACTATACCTGCAAATGTCACGCCGCCTGTGAAAGAAGAGACGAACATATCGTCCACGTTAAGCAGTGCCAATATGGTTTCGGTCAAACCGGACGTCCAAGGGTCCTCTGCGCCGGCGCTTGATAATTACCCTGTTGGTTCTCAGAGTTGCTAGCGATTTGGCCTGCGATTCGACGGCGTTTCGTACTGGGGTCCTTGGACGGATACTTGATTGGTAGTCTTGTCATTTCCGAGTCGAATCAATTATGAGGTTTGGTCGTGTCGCAATCAAGGTCTTTATATCTTGAATCGCAGCTGCCCTTTCCAGTTAACATTGCTTGCTTCCAGAGTCATACTTATATAGATAGCTTTTTGCAAACCATGGAGAGATTTTTCAGTATATTCTCATCGATTAGTGACCTCCAGGTACTTCAATCACCTATTGGGCTTGGTTAAAATGGTGTTCCCTGACCTCCCAGCTTTATGCGCTTGAGAGCATTCCGTTTCGGATCGGGATCTCGTAAACATGACGCTTTAATGTAGATATAACTCATCTAGATGCTAGAAACTAAATAAGCAAAAATATCAAATCCATTCTTCTTATTATAAAAGAGTAAGGTATTGTATCCTACTATCGGGGAGGGGACTGCCACACCACCCAATGCGCGTATTTGGGATTCTCAAGGCTTGTTAAGCATACGGCTCATCCGATTGAGATTAGGGAAAGAGGACTTATCCTTTAGGCGAATCTTCAACTAGCAGAAGGGACAGAAAAATTTGATCGCTGAAGAACAATATCGAGAAGCCCACGGAGCTTTCAAATGAGGCGAGGTATCGAAACAACCTCCAAAAGTACGGCTTTAGATAAGATGGGATAGCCGGTATGCATGAAATTTTGTAAACGGGAGAAAGTGAGGTACTTATAATCGGATTTTTGGACTTTGACCAGGTCGTGGTATTTCTAAACTTTCGCCGAACCATTATGCAAAACAAAGAACATATGCCCTTGCATGCACAACCACTGGCCAATCGGGTCTTGTTGCAACCTGGCCGGTGCACTTCAAAATAGGCCTCTTCCCAAACGTCTCATATGCAGGACGATTAATACCTATTACGGTAAGGAGGCTGGCATTCGTTCCGGGAGGATAAAATGGCCTTGTATAGTTGTTTTGCGTGCGTGACGCGATGCTCATTGCGATAACGTAAGTTGCGCCGTGGCGCCTGCGGGGTGACTTTGTCTTGTCTTCTTAGTACAATCGAATACCATCCTCTCTTGAGTAATCCAGTTCCCAGCATATAAATATTCAAAAGCTTTAATTGGGGAGAATCTAGAGATGATCGTTGCTCAGTCTATCTGACCAATCAGTGCCTTTAAACTTTCATGACGCAATTCTCAGCTGTCTAGAAAATATACTACCTACAGTATTCGACAGATTGCGGTATTTTCGCTGCAGAGGTACTTGCCATGGAAATAATCTATTGGAATGACGCAGCCATTTGGGAGTTCTCGGATTGTTCAGCGGAACTTAATTGTTGTAAAGCTCGGACAGCGAGAATCCTTGAAGATGGCTTTGCCAGTTCACTCCGAGGCCATTTTTGTACCTAATTTCAGGATACCCCAAAGCAGTCTAGAGCCTAAGTGACGCCACCACCATTGAGAGTGTTGGGTCATGAGAGAAATTGAGGCCAATTTCAAGCCACCCCAAACCGGATGCAAGACAACTCACGACTGAAGATAATTTCCAATTTCGACGCGTATTAAATATCTGACTAAGCCGAAACCCGATAGGCGCAACCAATAAAGACGATGAGGCCAATTTCCAAAAATACGCGATAAAATAGTTGAACGCATCACATCTGTGCAATAACACAATCAGCGAGCGCTGGTCTAATCATCGAAATAACACTATGAATACCCGATGTATTTTATAGCTGCTACACTGACGATCCAGCACACATGATTACATGTATTTTAACGGAAACACTTGGATATGTACTCCTCCAGTAATATGTTGGGAAGGATTTCCAAGAATAGCATTGTGATTATGA
The DNA here is from genome assembly GCA_022495065.1 of Xylaria telfairii. NCBI lineage: Eukaryota > Fungi > Ascomycota > Sordariomycetes > Xylariales > Xylariaceae > Xylaria > Xylaria telfairii. The sequence goes on from MU383851.1 coordinate 6,488, forward strand.
CACCGCTTCATGTTGTGCGATGATGGAGGCTAGTCTATATACGACATATTCTTTCTTCTATAATGCCATGAGATCGAGAACCATGATTTATCGAGGTGAGCCCCAGCTAGTCAAATAAGTTGGTTGTTAAAAGAGGTGGTATATGAGTGGTGCATTCAACTTGACGACTTCACTAAGCTGCATGAGCAAGGTGGGAAGGCCTCAATATACATGAACAGGATATCCGTGCCTCTTCGTGCTCCTTGCCTTATATAGTACACTTCTGACAGGAAGAACGCTTACGACGACTAGTCTCATGAATACAAGTGATCAACTAACACCTAGCTCAGGTTCCTGTGTACTACTAGCTATAATGGTTATAAGTCAAACAAAGGCTATCGGAAGAAGAAGTAAAGCGAGCCTCAATGCAATCACAAGAGCAGAAAACGCCGCCCCAAATATAATCGTAGCGATGTTAGTTAACTACAATAACAGAGCGACTTTCGGATGAGTCGACGCAACCAGATATAAGCCTTATCCTTCTCTCCGGCGCACCTTCGCAGTGCTCTTAGTAATCGTCGCCTATGACACTCTAAAGCCGTCTTAAGAGGAGTCGCTTTACCCTTGATCTACAATAAGTTATTACATGCTATAAAAGAACACAAAGTCAGAGCGCTCATGCAGTTTAGGCGCGTCTGTGTATTCCGAAGAAGTTGTGCTCACCTTCGTTTAAATCCATGTGACCATAGGCCATTCAGGACGCGTAGATCGCACATATTATGACTTCTGATTGATAAGACACTCTAATTGAAGTAATATAATAGTTGTTTTACGAGTATTTAAACTTTGAGACCCAGTGCTTATGCGGTAGCAGCTGTCATGTTTGTTTCTACTATGCGGTAGGACATGAAATCCAACTCCTGAGTGTGATGACCTGGTGTTCTACTACTGCAAAAGCAACTTTAGCACTTATTAGTCCCCGCGACTTTGAAGCGGACATTTGGAATGGTGTAGGAAGCATGTCAACGCCAGCACTCACGGCTATCGGCATTTTCAGTCAAATAATGTGCTACCTAACGGTGATGGAATACGCGTCAACGTACCTGGCGTCGAGGTAAGCTTACGACCCTAGTGGGGGCTACTTCTCAGGGTCTTCTAAGTATTATATAAGTTATACATAAGGTAATAGACTTATTACTTTGTTTCTGCCCGGTCAGACTTGAAAGCTACTGAGTTGGCTTGGTGAATGTTGATAAACAGGCGTGATTAATGACAATAGGCAATAAGAAGCGTCGCTTTATAGACGTACATGTTCCTGCAAGAAAATAGGTACCTCCGGTGGTATAAGAACATATCGATAGGGTAGTCCGGTGCTGTGGTTTTGTGGTGGTTGTATACCGGGTGGCTTGGTTCGGGGTATGTAAGTGATAGGAGCTTATTTTAATACGATGTCTTTAACCCAAGTGCTTGGATAAGAATAGTGAATCAAAGATAATACGACTGCAACTCTTTTAGCCCTATCTTAGCTAATTATTGCAGCGAGTTCGTCCGGGCCGGTCGCAGACAGAAATGAACAGTCAGACGCAGCGCGTATCAGTTGAAATGATCTAAAACAGCGTTGCTGGCCAAACAATTAACCATACAGTAGAGCTTTCTATTGTCTCGCTGCGGTAATCACTTGTCTGAGCCGCAGATGGCAACGTCATCTTGCCGCCTTCGCGCATATAACTAACTATATGTGTACATGCTGTCGTAATGCGCGTCTATCCGGGATGCGCCAGGCATGACGGGATAGAAATAAGTTGCACGTAGGTATGCTCGTATATCTTGCCAAGGCTTTAGATGCGTGAACTTACTATTAATTGTAGAATTTATTCGTCACTAACAATGATATTATCTCGTCTTATTATGTAGATTTTTTTTACTTATAGAAATATCACAACTTGTTGCTCAAGTCACCTACTCTTTTGGGTCTACGCGGTACAGTATACTAATAGTACGGATTTCCGGCGCAGGCAGGTGCTGCTCGGTGTGGAACTGTGTGCGACTTGGAAAAGCTTGTTTCCCAAGAACTAATCCTCCTTTGAGCAGAAGAACCAGCATTGATAAGACGCTAGCGTTGCGTCATTTAACGCCAAGGCCGAGATCGAGGGTCAGCCCCCATGGTTCGGTCCACAGTGCCTGGACTCCCGCCGGTCAGAAGCTTAGCCATTGGACCTAGGGAGCTGCAGACTGCTGTATCGTATGTACTTCGTACAGTACCCTACTGTACATACATACATAGGTAGGGAGATACGGACCTTCCCGTCATATGTTATCTGCCTGTCACATCTCACCTTATCTTCCTTTGTCCAGTGGTGTCCATGCAGTGTCTGTCTGGCGTCCCGTGACAACCGCCTCTGGTGCCAACAGTGAATGGAACCTTGGAAACATTTGAAACCTCCCCTCCTCCCTCCACTTCTGGAACAACACCCGTTATCTATGTCTTTCATTGTCGACGCCGTTCGACGGGACTAAACCAGCCAACGCCGGCGTCTACTCATTTATGCACGCCTGATTTTTGAAGCTTTTGCAAATTCATTTTCGTAGCTTCCGACCATCAACAGGTGGCGCTAACCGCGCGCACCCCGAAGCGTTTTTCTGCCCGTCGCTTTTCCCACTCGTCGCTCCTCTCGTCTCGTCGGTCGCTTGCTACGAATCGTATCGCATTGCATTGAAGAGCCGACAAGCTCAACTAGCATCATCATATTTTCTTCATCATGGCATCAATAGCGCTTTATCTGCTTCTGTCGGCAGGCCCGATATCTGCCCAGGTTTTGAAGATTGATAGCAATGGTACGCGACCACTCGACTACTCATCCACTTCAAAGTTCTATCCTTTCCCAGGCTAGGTTCTGACCCATGTGTCGCTCCTCTACAGACGATATCATCGCCACCGCGAAGACGCTCGCTTACGACTTGATGTCATACTACCACGGAAACGAGTCTGGCCAAACGCCCGGCATCTTGCCCGGACCGCCTCCCGCCGGCGAATACTACTGGTGGGAGGGCGGCGCATTATGGGGGACTATGATCGATTACTGGCATCTGACGGGCGACACCACGTATAACGATGTTATCACACAGGCTATGTTATGGCAGGTCGGCCCCAACCGCAATTACATGCCCCCGAACGTCACCGCGTCTTTGGGGAATGACGACCAAGGGTTTTGGGGCATGTCTGCCATGCTGGCTGCCGAGGAAAATTTCCCCGATCCTCCCGCAGACCAGCCCCAGTGGCTGGCTCTGGCTCAGGCCGTCTGGAATACTCAAGCCGATCCTGATCGCCACGATGCGACGTGCGGAGGCGGCTTGCGATGGCAAATTCCATTTGCGAACAATGGATACGACTACAAGAACAGTAAGAGCCGCCGGACGCCATCATGTTCCTCATACTAACGGTGACAAGGCATCGCCAACGGCATTTTCTTCAACCTCGGGGCTCGTCTCGCGCGCTATACCAACAACCAAACTTATGCCGATTGGGCTGAGCAAACTTGGGACTGGGTTGTCAGTGTCGGCTTTATGGACAAAGACTATAATATTTTCGATGGCGCTCACGTCGAAACGAACTGCACTGATATCAACCGCGCTCAATTCTCATACAATAATGGCGTTTTCCTATTAGGAGCTGCCTATATGTATAACTTTGTAAGTTTCCTTATGATAGCCATAGAAAGGAGGAATCTGATGAGTGTCCTCATAGACTGGCGACGCCAAATGGCAAGATCGGGTCAACGGCCTAGTGAACGCCACCTTCCGTGTTTTCTTCCCCAACGACACCGCGTACGAGGCAGCCTGCGAGGAGCATATGACCTGCACTACGGATATGTTGAGTTTCAAAGGATATGTCCATAGATGGATGGCAACTATGACGAAGATCGCTCCCTTTACAGCCCCCACGATCCTCCCCGTTCTCCAGAAATCGGCACAAGCCGCCGTCAAGCAGTGTACAGGCGGCACTAACGGCCGGACCTGTGGCTTCCAATGGTCCAGTGGTGCATTTGATGGCAGCGTTGGAGCTGGGCAAACTATGGACGTACTAGCAGCTGTCTCATCCCTTTTGATAGATCAAACCAAAGCACCCGTGACTAATTCCGACGGCGGCACAAGTGTCGGAGACCCAAACGCCGGCATAGGAAGTGGTTCGATCGGCGATGACCTAGCACCGATAACCACAGGCGATCGGGCGGGCGCCGGTATTCTCACTGCAGTGATAATTTTAACTGCCGGTGTAGCCTTCGGGTGGATGGGTACGGGAAAGTAAAATCATGACCTATGCCACATCTAACCGCCACTTTACTCCTGTGGGAGCAGTATCCTTTTTCCGACAACAATGACTTTGCGCACAGATACCCCTGTTTTAATGTGACGCAAGAGGCGTTTGGGTTTTGGGACAATGGAGGCGTGATTATTGATGGCGCCGGGTCTTTGGAGGATATTTGAATGTATTTGGATGCGAAGTGTGCCTCAAGACGTCCTAGTTGTGAAATGGAATTGTAGCGCAGGTATCTAAGGGGAACGAGGCTTTGGGTTGATACCGATAGCTTCTAGGTCTATTATAGGAATAATAATACTAATTACATTGGTTTCAACCCCTTCATGTATAGTACGCTATTAAATATCACACAACAAATAATACGTGGTTAGTACCTGAGACCTGCATCCCATCCAAGGCTAGGACATGATAGTTAGAGTTTTATATGAGCGCCCTAATCACCAGGACAACTGTAAAAAAGCGACATCGACAACTACACATGAGGCGATTCGACATATAGACTGTAGACGCCCCATCTAGTAGAATAAGGGGGGTAAGACCTTGGTGGCCCTTGCCGCCCAAAAAGATTAATGAAATTTGAGTATTCCTCTAAACACTTGCTCACAACCCCTTCTTACTATTATTCCTCTGGCCTTGTGGTCCTGTGATCGATACGCCTGAATGAACGTAGCCTGCCGCGAGCGTCACATGTCGCCAAAACCGACCATTCTTTGCTGCTCTTGTCCTATGAACGACCTCTGTACTTCTTCCATGACTTGTCATTAGAATTTTCAAGATGGCCGTATCCCTCGGGTCGAGTTGGCCCATGAGATATTCGAACATCCCAGTCACAAAACGGAGGCCAGCCAGCCACGGGGCCTGCTCGTACCACGAGATGCCGTCGATGATGCAGAAGACATCAGTCCCCGATGGTAATTGTTGCACGAGACGCACAAACAAGTCGCACAGAGACTTGAGGTCATGGTGCCGGTAGACTTGTAGATCTTCGGGGGTCAGGAATCCTAGGTCCGGCCTGAACAGCGAAGAGCTGAGAAGTTGCACGATTAGGCTGCGCATCATCCCCTCCGGCCCGTCGAGGTCGCGGTTGGTAGCATCCGTGCCCACGTGTAGCCCCGCGAAGAAGGACACCGTGATAGTCCCGCAGTTGTCGTCGGCGAGGCCGCTGGCGAGGGCGGCGCAAAGGCTTGACATCGGCGACACGAGCTGGATCGGGCCCGTGGTGGCGCCGTCTGCGAGTAGAATCGACGACTGCCGGCCCTGCATCCAGTCGCTAAACTCGCGTGTTTTCAGCAGCCATTGTGCCTTGCCTTGGGACTCGGCGTCGAAGTGGATCGCTTGCTGTACGACTTTGTCTAGATCGCGCCACGCTGTATTCAAGGAGACGCCGATGACGCCTAGGAGCTGCATTGGTGTTATGAGGGCGCTGGTGTCTGCCGTATCGTACCCCTGATTGCGCAGAGATTGCGACGAGACCTGTCGTGAGAGTTCGCGGTTGTGGACGTAGAGCTTGGTGTTTTCTGCTCGAATAGTTAGCCGTGGTCTGCATGAAAAGTACGCGATGCGAAGTTCTTGCGCCTTACCGCGTCGGTATCGTTCCCCATCGCGCCTTAGCTGGTCCTCGTTTTTATGTAAGTGCTCCAGCTCCCGATGGTGATGGCTTCTTTCTTCATTCCAGTTGCCCTCTTTCTGTCTGAGTTCTTCTTCCTTCTGCTGCAACTTCTGCTCCAGTTTCTCTTTTTCCTGCTGTTCTCTTTTCGCTTGCTTGTGGGCGTTTTGGATCTCCCTGATCAATCCTGTCATGGCAGCCGTCGACGCTTCGTCCGCCAAGGCGCCGAAAATCCTAATTTTCTCCTCCTGACTTTGAAGCTGAGTCATTACAAGTTGGAGAGATTCCTTATTTTGAGATAAGAGTGCAATGATGCCAGCTTCCGAGTTCATTACCTGCTCTTTCAGCAAATCCTTGGAAGACTTGATTTCAGCAATGATGTTTTTCTCGGATGAATCTACCTGGTTCTTGAGATCGTCAAGCTTCAAGCCCAGTTTGCTTAATATCTTTATTTTCATGCTTTGCACGCGCTCTTTTAAAGCAGTCATCTTCTTGGTCCAGCCCGACAGGATATCTTCAATGGCAAGCTTGTCCGGTATATACAACAACAAGGCGGAGGCGATTTTCTTGTACCCTGTTCAAGTATTACTGTTAGTATTGTACTCATCTGTCTGAGATAGACTCATGCATCTCCGTATCCCTATTGCTACCTACATATTTCTCTGCCCAGAAGTTTCTCGATCAGAAACGGCAAGTCCCCGACAAGCGTGACAAAGAATTCTCTGAAGATATCGTTATCGACTTCCTCGGGATCTAGCAAGAGGTACGCTGTGTTGATGGTTAGGATTGCATCTGGTACGGTCTCAAACGCATCCATAATATTCTGCCTGTTCTCGCTGCGCCTCTGGCATGCCTGTTTCTTATCGTTTAGCTGCGCAAGTCCCCAAACCCCTCAATAGTGCTAAGTAAACTGTGAGACTGTACCTCAAAGACTAATGCCAAACCGCCTTTGATAACCCCTAACCCAAACTCTTCCGGGAACATATCTATGACTTCGCTTGCTATCTGCATTCCTGCTGGCAGGACAGAGCCGCTTAAATCTCTTTGGGGTGACGTTAGCCGCGTCGCCTCTGCCATCTGCTCGAAGACGGTATCCCATGAACATTCTTTGACCTTCAAGGTAGTCTCAAGATCCTCGTCATGAGCTATAAGGATCTGCTCCAAGTGCCTAAGAACTCAGTCACTTTTGCTCAAGATCCGGGGTGAGTAAGATATTGGTTCACACACTCTCTTGCCTCCTGGTGGTTGGACTTGTATCTGTCTTCCTCTCGATTGTACTGGCTCGGGCTAGGCGGGTTACGTTGAAAGATACTCACTCTCTTGCGAATGAATTGTTCGAATTCGCCAGGGTGAGGAGATTGGGTCTCCCGCTTGGCATCTCGGGGCCGCGCAGGGAAATGAAAGAGCGAGCTCTTCGTATCGTGCCCCATTGCCGCCGGATTGCGATGCGGGATATGTCACGAATCCGGTGCTTAAAATAGGCAATGAACACCTATTGTTGCGGGAAGATCTCTAAAGTCACCGTCATTGAGTTAATCTAATGATTTACAGAAGGCTTCGTTGTGTGTCTTGTTACGCCATACCTAGACTAAAAGCAGCTTGTTGCACCATCCGGGTTATGCCTGCTTATTATGCCCTGTTCACCCAGCCACCACCCTCTCGTGCTAGTGACGGAGAGAAAGTCACCTCTCGTGATGGGGGCCAAAAAAACCCCCCCCAGACGTGCAGACTCAGCCAGCCACCAGAATTTACCGCCCAATAGCAATCGTTTTACCCCTCGTTGCGTGGTTGGCCCAGAGCTGTATTGTAATGTAACGGTCAGGTATACCTGCGCTTCCCATATTTATTAGTGTAGGTACGTAAGATATGATATTCTCATTTGCCAGCCTGCTGCAAAGATGGGACTACCGGGTTCCATTGGAGGTCATTATGTTGATGCTCTGGATTACGTCCAGCTAGGGTGATGGCAGGGATCAATCAAACAAAGTGGCCCTTCTAGCTCTACCTATTTAAGAAGCTGATCAGCAAATTAAAAAGTAACGGATATCCTATCTTCATCTGTTTTTTTCTCAATTTCTTCAATAGCGACCTTCGCGGTGCTGGTCAGGAAACCAGGTGACGAAATCTAGCAACTATGGCATTTCACCGCAGACACCAACCGCCGCCCGACGACGAAGACAATAGCACAGTTGCTTCCTCGGTAAAAGAAGGCACAGCAGATGAGGATCCTATTCCAGAGTTCGAGTCATTTAAGCGCCCTGTAACGGTGGGCGTACGCTATTACAATTATGAAGCATTCATGAGCCGCTGTATCGGTGATGAAGGTGACTATGTCATCGAGGTTCTCGTCACAAAGTCCAACCCGGACAATGAGTTTGATGCCGAGAGGTCCAGACGGGCCACTATGGCGAATGGGAGACGTAAGCCGTGGGCCTCAATGAAGGCGGAGGAATTTGGCGATAATCGGCGCCTCCAGCGAGTCAGGATTCGCTCCCAGGCAATTCTTTCTCATCTTTCAGATTTTATGACGTCCTCAGGTGCTGCTAGACAATCTCTCGTGTTTGACAGGCCCTTTGGAATCTTTTGGGGCTACTATGAGGACATGAAGAAGAGATTGGTAGATCTGGAAACTGCAGCCGCATCGAAGAAAGCCCCTGAGAGTCATGTGGGGAACGATGCATCGCCCGATGGAGAGAATTTCACGTTAGTGGAAGACAATACGGCCACCCAAATACCTAGTACATCGCCAGAAATTGCCCTCGAGCACATACGCCTATACGTTCAGTTCGTCGAGGAGAAGATATTGCCGCTCTGTCTCCAGCATCGTGAGCTGAAGTCAACCCGTCGTACAATCCGATATGAAGATATTCCCTTCTTATTCAAACCCGGAGGGCTAGTATTCTACCAGTGGTCACCCCAAAATGGCAAGACACTTCACCGTTCGGCTGCACAGCAGGTATGGAGAATGACCGAATTCATGCCGATGGATCACCCGCATCGAAACGACAGAACGGAGACGTCGTTGATGATATATTGCCTTGATTTCTATGGCGAGAAAATAGTGACTCACCGGCGCAAGGTTAGGTTCGAGTACTTTAGCGGCGAGAAGGACGTTACTGAGTTTGAGTGTTTTCCACTGCAGTTGCACCCGAATCACAAATCCATACTCGAAGAGCACAAAGCAGCAGGTTTGATGTTCAAGAGGGCTATCAGTGAGAATGTACAACACCTCTACTACTCCGGCTGGACATTTGTTACTGGCATTCTCGCCGAGTCCTTAGAGGATGACAAGGGTTCCATCATCAATTACCCGGAGTATATCGAAAGCGATGTTGTCATTGATTTCAAGGAGACCATCCGGACCTTCCCCAAGTGGCAAACCGAGTTAGATAATGGGAAGTTAGGATGTGGTCTGTGGGAATATTCACCTGCGGAAATACATCCTTGGATTTACAGCGACGACCCCGCTACGCCACCCGTTGAATGCCATGAGGCAATGTTAATTCGGGAAGACCCCTTGTATCAGGAACAAGGAGATCGGTATCTGTCTGAAGATATATTCTTCCGGGAAGATGCAGACCTCAATAAATACACATGGAAGGATGACGACTTGGCGTTGTTGCCCAAGAGAATTTTTGGCTATGTGCTGCGGGAGAGGAGGTTTTCTCGACTAGACGTGATGTGCATTCAGTGGGACAACAAGCAAAATAAAATCAACCTAGACAACATCGAGATGAACGATGGTCACCGGAAAATTATCCGATCAGCCGTCTCATCCCATTTCAAGGCGCAGCAACAGGAAAAGACGTTGAACATATCAACCTTCAACCTCGACGCCATCCGCGGCAAGGGCAAGGGTCTCACCATCCTCCTCCACGGAGCTCCAGGGGTCGGGAAGACGGCCACGGCAGAGGCTGTCGCGATCGAAACCAACAGGCCCTTGTTTCCAATCACGTGCGGAGATCTGGGCACCAAACCCGACGTAGTCGACAAGACACTTCGAGATATCTTCCGATACGCTCACCAATGGGAGTGTATCCTCCTGTTCGATGAAGCCGACGTCTTTCTCACGCAGCGAGAACGCAGCAGCCTCGAGCGTAATGCACTTGTCGGAGGTTAGTCAGGCCTTATCCACCTTGACACTTGCATAATAGAAGAAGCATACTAACTGTCGATAGTATTCCTCCGGGTGCTAGAATACTACAGGGGCGTTCTATTCCTAACTACAAATAGGGTCGGAGCCCTAGATGAAGCCTTTCGATCACGCGTACATGTCAGTCTCTGGTATCCACACTTGACGGTCGAGCACACAATCAGTGTCTTACGCAGCAGTCTGGACCGGCTGCCTCAACCCCCGGCGGCCGACGGCAAGCCGGTCTATGGTCTCATCAAAGTATTGTACCCGGAAATTGAAGAGTTTGTGAGGGATGAGTATAAGAAGTACTCTCGCATTGTTGGGAAGCAGCGGGGACCATGGAACGGTCGCCAGATCCGGAATGCTGTGCAGATCGCCGCGTGTCTCGCGCTCTACCAGAAGGAAACAGAAGATGCCAAAGACGACTATCCGGCTGTCCTCACAGCAAGGCACTTCCAGTCTGTGTCCGAGACGACGAGCGAGTTTGAGAAATTCCTCAAGAAGACGCGGATCGGGGACGATTCGTACTGGGCCCAGCAGCGTAATGACCGCGCTGACGACTGGGATGGCGGTAGTGATCATGGGGACGACGATTACCAGTACGAGGTCGAAGACATTACGCCGGCACGCCGACCCGCACGACCGGCTGATGAACGCTTGTCGGAGAGGGACGCTAGAACAACCAGACAGCCTACTCTTCCTGCAGGCCGGCGCAGATCGCCGCAGTCGGGGGGCGCATTTACAGCGCGAAGAGCAGCGATGCCTCAGCCCTCAGTCAGGTCGTCACATCACGCTACTCCCCAGTCATACGACCACGGCGATGACAGGAGCGACGGTTACGGCTTTAAAGATGCGACCCCCGCAGTCGCTGAAAGTCGTGGCTCCCGTCGACGACTGAACAGTGGCGGCAGCCCCAGAATGACAGCCGTTTCACTTGAGTATAGTGGTAAAGGATCTCGGCGGCGTTTTCCTGCTGACACCAGGGACCTAGATGACTCCCGTGGCATGCTGTCGGAAGAAGAAGGCCATATAGAGGAATGGGCGCCCGACGACAATGACAGATCCTGGGGGGCTCCATCGACACCCATCCCCGTCAGAGGCCGCGAGACCCGGGACCATGAAGCACAGTTTGCGTCGCCGCAGCGCGACAGTAAGGCCGGCGGAAGGTACAGCGAGGATCGTAGACAGCATAGGTATGATTAAGAACACCTGAACTTGAGCGAATAAAAGGGTGGAATCTCTTTATTTTTGCATCTGTAGGAGGATAAGAAGGACAGTTAGAACTAATTATGTAGCAAACCCCCACGACACATGCATGTCAATAATCTATCTTCATCTCTTCCACAACGTTAATAGCCACGCACATTCGTTATACATCGATCAACCTTAGGGACTATCAAGTAGGCTCGATAGTGTTACTGATTTATTTCTAAATTCTCCATGACTTCGGCCCTCGCCCTAGTCGCTAGCACATATGTCGTGACACCGCCCCGCGCCAGGCGAATCCGCACATGTAGAGCTTCCCCTCCCTTCCTCCCCCAAAGGGTTAAGCAGATAGCCATTTGACTTGCCACTATTATACGGCCATTAGCAATTTTTGGCGTACTTTTGTTCGCGCCTCGTGAAGCTGAGAACCAGCGTCACACGTGCCTAAGAGCCAAACCTACATGTAATGTATATAATCATACGAGTGCGAGACTCTGTGCGAGGCTTCAGCTTTCACCTTGCCGCTCTCTACCTCACCTTCCGAGACAGATGTACGAAAGTGAGGAAGGTAAGACAAATGGAAGCGGTGCAACTGGAAACGAAGCTATTCGGACATATTGTAAGGAACGCTTAGAGGGAGATATTCAAATTGTAAGATATGACAAGGTACATGTAGATAACGAGACTCCTATATGTTGTTAAAATAGGTCCACGAGGGTGCTTTATCGGCCCTCGTACAACACTAAGAGTCTAATTAATGCCTACCTTATGTACAGGGTTCGCGACATAACAATTTTAAATAGAGTCAAGGGGCCATGAAGGGCTGGTCTCCCTGTGTCTCCATGTAAGGGGTCGATAGTTTAACGTGCCTGCCACGCTTTCGTATAGCTGTTTGAAAATAATAATATAAGTTGATTTTTTTTTACCTAAAGTGGGTGGCCAAAAACAATCTCGGAATGTCTTACCTCTACAGCAAGACCTAGCGGATAGATGCAGAAACTCACTGGATAGCCGCTGTGGCTCAGGAGCGCTCAGGAACTTAGAAAACGAAAGAAATCCAAGGCATTAAGTTAATATTTCATACTTATATGTTTCGGATGGCTAAGCAATGCACAGGTGAGATGAAAACTAAGGTCTTGGACAAAGACACAAATATGAACATATATATGATATACAAGTCCAATTATCAGATGCAGAGAGTGTAGATTCCATTTGTTCAGTACGTACGACACATGCAGTCTCTGGATATCCCACTCGACAGAAGAAGGGATAGGACCTTCAAAACGCCCTTGACTCCATAATTAAAGGGCTGTTGTAATTTGAAAATATTCCCAAGCCCTGGTCACCAACCCCTTACATTTAGACATAGTCCTAGTTTGCCATAGTATCATTCGCAATAGAGAAGAAATAGAAGTACGAAATGAATGAATTAGTGCATCTTCGCGATTTGAAATGTATTGTAATTAGTTGGATTAGAATCAGCGTCAAGAATCTTTTGGGAGGACAACCCTTCAAGTAGTTGAGTCAAGCCGTTAAACCAATAACTAAGTAGTCGTGTATATCTCTCTCTCTGTGAGTCGAAGTCTAATAAGTGCTCTAGTACTTCAACTTTGACGTTGACATGGTATTCGTTCGCTGGCTGAGAAACTGGCCAAATTCCCGTGCGTAATTGGGTATATGGTCAAACTAGCGGAACCACGCTTTTCCGAACCGGGAATCTGAACAAACAGCTACTTATGTTGATTAAATAATTGTGTTGCTACTTTTCTATTTTTTCTAGTGGGTGTACATCTGCCATTCAGATTGGCATGTGCCGAACAACTGCAAATATACATGGAGCGTTAGAGGGAGAACAAAAAAACGTCGATAACTGGCCGGATATATCTTGGAAATGAGTATACGCCGCAACTGGGCTAAATAAGATCAATTCATAATTATTGTATAAGGTTTTATGGCAAGATGTGACGTTTATGTCATTTGAAAAGGAAAAGAGAGACGTGATGTATATTTCCCTACTGGGTAACCCCTCCCGAGCCAGATCTCCAGGTTATTTCCAGGTTTTCTGTGCATTCCAGCGACCCGGTCGGTCGGGGGGATCGGCGAACTCAAATGCGACGACATCCCATCACACACGCGTAGACATCAGATCACAAAAGACATGTTTATCTTAAATCTGTTGGTCTATAAAAGCGATGCCTGATGGTATGACGGTTGCTTATATTCATAACAGGGGATTCAAGTCATTAATGGATCTCTGCAATCACGGCGCGATGAAAACGCCACTCCTGAAGTCACGAGCCTGGTGTTATTGGTTGCGAGATCGATCATGGGATGAATACCGAGCCCGATAACTTCTCAGTACGTTTCAATCGTTTGAGTCGCCTGTTAACAGCCATTAGGAGGTCCCAACTAATTGTTCAACTAGCACGATCTATGAGACCAACACACTGACTTGACGTTAGTTCAGAAGGCTGCGTTACCAGGATGCATATGAAACAATCCAACTAAAGAATAAAATTTAGGAAGGTAGGTTCCAATTACTCGAACGACGGCAGTTAATTGATATTGGATTTTTCAAACACAGGCAGGAGACACATTAAGGATGAACGATGCGAATATGGTTTATATGACACATCAAAATATATCATTACTTAAAGGTCTATCCATCATCATCATGAGCTCATGATCGACGACTCAAGAATTAGAATACATCCAAACCAACTTATATATATCTCAACCCCTACCGCCTGAGAGGGCGGTCTATAGACCTTTTATCGGAGTAACTCCATCACGCCGCAGCGCCGTCATGTCCCATGAACGATATCCCAAAGGACACCGCTTACAGAAGGTAGGCAGCGAGAGCAGCACCAACGATACCGAAAGAGGCGGCAACACGGCCAGCACCGGCAGTGGGGATGGGGGTGCTGGTAGGGTAGCCGGGAGCCGAGACGGTACCGACGGAGGTGGTGAAAGTCACGGGGTAGCTCTCAGTAGGGTAGGGAGCAGGAGTCGAAGCAGGGTAGCTGGGAGTCTCGGCAGGGTACGAGGGGGTCTCAACAGGGTAGCTGGGAGTCTGGACGGGGTAGGTCTGGACAGCAGAGCTGGAAGAGGCCGGGTAGGTAGGGTAGCTGTTGCCACCAGCAGGGTAGCTGGAAGGAGTCTCAACTGGGTAGCTGGGAGTCTCGGCAGGGTACGAGGGGGTCTCAGCAGGGTAGCTGGGAGTCTCGACGGGGTAGCCAGCAGGAGTGGTGGTGGGGTAGACCTCGGAGGTGCTCTCAACAGGGTAGCCGGGAGCAGAGCTGGAAGGGGTCTCAGCCGGGTAGGTCTGGACAGCAGAGCTGGACTCGACGGGGTAGCCACCGTTGACGGGATAACCGCCGTTGACGGGGTAGGAGTCGTAGGTGGCGGCGGCAAGGCCAGCCAGAGCAAGGGCGACAGCAGCAGTACGCATTTTGATTGAGTTTTGTTGGGTTGGTTGGAAGTATTAGATATTACTTAAGATGTGTCGAGGGTGACAGGTATTATTGTCTGGAGCGAAAGACTGGGAGTGAGAAAGCGACAAGATTCTACCAAGCGAGTGACTGGACTGTATTTACAGTGTTGAAGTGGGTGAGGAAAGGAGAAGAAGAACGATCCGAACGAGGAGTGATCATCTGCTTATATATCTAGCGTCTCCGTCTTCATTTCCCCCAGCCTGCCACTCTGGGTCGGCTGGGCCAGCACCGGGTCCATGCAACATTGGCGAGATTAGATGGCTAAGCCCAATGTAACGTCTGGGTGCGGTTGCGTCTCTGACTGAATGAAGCAGTGGGTGAGGTGCATGGTGGACAGGAGCTGGCGGAGCACGCGCTAGAGCAGACAGAGCTAGGACCGGGAGCAGGGGGCAGGGAGCAGAAAAGGGGAGAGGGGGGCTTGTGGTTCGTCCAAGACCCCATCGCAGCCCAGCGGCGGACCCGAGCCTTGGCAGGGCCAGGCTTGGGCGCGAAAGCCGAGCTGGGAATGGTGAGTGGTCCAGCAGCAGCAGCAGACCGACAGGAGGGCGGATGGTGTGCTGTCCTCGCTGTGTGGTGTGCTGGACCTACTGGGTCGACAGTAGGGCGCCGCACCAGAACTGCACTACGGCTGTACTATACCCGTCCTGCTGATGGTGCAGTGAGTGGGTGGGCGTTGCTGGGTCCTGTGCTGGACCGTTAGGGCATTCGCGCACGCGGAGGGGGCTCCAATTGGATGTTCGTAGTATTACCATTGCACTCGAGCCTGGCGACACGAGAAATCCAGTACCAGGGGTACTTTCTCCCCCACATTTCCAGCCAATCTAGTGTGCCCATTTAGCATCTTACTGGCGGCGCCCCATGCCGCACTAACCCAAGCCATCCATCTATCCGTACATCACAACGCTACAACCTGTTGGCATTGGCCATTCGCTCATTATCCACTTCTTCCAACAGCCGTCATGGCCAGTGCTCCTATCATTAGCCGGAGGAAGCCTTGCCCAAAACAGAAA
This sequence comes from Xylaria telfairii, assembly GCA_022495065.1. NCBI lineage: Eukaryota > Fungi > Ascomycota > Sordariomycetes > Xylariales > Xylariaceae > Xylaria > Xylaria telfairii. The sequence goes on from MU383851.1 coordinate 22,236, forward strand.
TTCCAGAAATTTTCGAGGTCGAGGGTCAGGATCGAGGGTCGATGGTTCACGGTCGATCGGGGCAGAGTCGGGGTTACCTCTGTGTCAAAGCACTCCGGCTATCTACACTACACTCGGTACCTGACTTGGTCAAGAGGTAGATACCGTAGGTAGGTACTGTATTTTTGTGACAGGTCGGCCCGTCATGCTCCCTACTGTGCTGCACTGTACCGGTACTGTATGTACTGTACCGTAGTAGCCCAGATCCGAACCAGATCAGAATCTCCACAACCACCACCATCACCACCACCACCACCACCTCCACCTCCTCTGTCTACTGTGCTTAGTGTGGTGTAGTGCATCGTGCCGCTCATTGCGCAGCCGCCGGCGAACGCCCAGCACAACATAGTCGCCCTCTTCGAGTATACTCGCACCACTTTTGCACCTAGACAGGCCCGACTACCGCCTACCGCCTCTCTTTGTCTGTCGGTGGCGTTGGTCGGTGTCGGATCTCTGCCAACCAACTTCAGCTACCTACATACCTAGCCCCAATCAGCTGCACTAAACCTGTGCCAACGCTGTACGTCGTCTAATTGCGACTAGTACACTATATGCTGTGTTGCTTATTAGCTGTACGGGACCTGCGTTCTCACTCCTGCGGTACTTCCATCATCCCCCCAGGGACCATGGCCTCACTACTGCAAGGTACGGTACGGCGCATCTTTCTGCACGACCTTCCAACCTGGCGTCAAGAGCGGAGACCAGCCAAGATAGCCAATCTTAATCCGGGGCCACTTTCGATCCTTGGCCCAGTAGATCTTCTACCCATACCGAACGCTGACCCCCCTGGATCACCACAGACCCCAGGCTCTTGTCGGTCTGCGTCTCGGTCCCATTTGTTTTGGGTTGTTGTTAGTGCATGTCAAATCATCGATGCTCGCCGTATTGCCTCATACCTGCCTACAGACCCCTCTGACATGCTGCTGCACAAATTCAAATAAGGCGCAGGATTACGGGGGGAATCAAAACGGCACTCCTAATTGCTTGGTATGTTTTACTTACACATATACCGGCCTCTATACTTACTGAGGCGTTGACACCATTTCCCTGCGCTGGCCTCTCTTCCTTGCACTTTGATTAATCTCACCGATGATTCATTACTCGCAAAATCTATCTACCGCTTCTGGAAACCGACCCCCGGTAAAAACTCTGCTGCTTCGAGGCATAAAACCGGACACTTACCGTATTGATAATTACACCTCGATAATGATGGGTCAGTGGGCTGGATCTTGTCAATGCAATCGCGATCGACATCGGACGCCCATGTAGACAGACATATTGTGGGAATTACCTCGACATGACGGGGCGAGATCTAAGCTCTAATTCTGTCTGATCTAACTTTCAATTTAGGAGTACGAGCCTGTGCTAGGATACTATAACAGCATATTGCGGCTCAACGCCACACCGCTGGCACAGTTGCTGAAAACAGTTATCGCAATTTCCACGCATGATTTGCCACGCAAACGAACGATCTGCCATTGGCTTTTCCCCTTTTACCCGCTGGCTCCCCTGGTGGCCCCTGGTTCGAGTCATCAATATCGCATATTATCACCTTTTTCTGGATAGTTACCTAATTGTAACTCGTGAACCGAACTATTACCTGCAGCCTCATCCATCAAAAAGCTCCCAAGTGCCATTCTGTGGTTCATACTAATAGCAATTAACAATAGCGTAAGCTGTCGGTGATGTCTTCTTTCTTTCTTTTTCTTTAGGCCAAACCGAACCAATTTCCGATGATTTCCACACAACGCGGAATATGATATCATTCATGGGCAGAACACGAACCTTTAAACAACTAGCAATATTCGCGTAATGCGCTATTATAGTGCACTTGAGACGCCGGACCTGGATCACTCAGCATGCGAATAATTGCTGCATACTGGGATGTAATCACGACCTAACGCCCAACATATGACACCATACTTTTATCTTTGGAGATAATGTGGGCTACAAAGCGAATCATATTGTGATTTACTTACGTGTATAGACTTGAACATGAAACAACGACATCTTTTGTGGTGGGAGGTGAGACTAGCTGTTATGGCCTACAAGGAAGGACATCACGCCTACTATCAAAATACCAGATAGAGTCGGGCCAAACAGAAGCACTCGAAGCAAGCAAAATGAAGAAGTACGAGTGATACCCACGACCATCGGGACCTACCTATACAACCAGCGCCACCGCATTACGAGTGTTACAATTAACCACTCTCAACTATCCGTCGCCTGCTATTTCCAATACGAGGCGAACCTTCCGCACCGACGTTTTCATTGTATTATGGTGGTTGATCGGTTCTTCGACGTCATGTGCTACTCGCTCGTCAATCTTGCGAATAAGGTCGTAGTTGGAAGATACATTTAACGAAGGGCAAGATTTCATACAAACAGAAACTATGCCAACTTAATCTCCCGCCCCCTCAACCACCGACTTTTTCTCTTTTCAATGATGGAAAGCTGGAGGTGAGGGGTAGAGATACATGATGGCTGGGAAATTAGCGCTGATGCACCCAGGTGATTTCCGCGCCTCCGTTGTTGTCGTTAGCTGATGGAACGACGATCTAGCCAACTCGCATGCCACTATCGATGCCTGTCTGAACGACGCCGACCACTCATGGCACGTAACTTCTCAGCGCGCGGAACGGCTGTAGTAGGCGTAAGGAACACCGCATGATCGCCATCCACGCAGGTCCGAGACAGGTCTGACGCAAGTAAATGAACGCCTGGTAACACCACGCCTGTCCCAGACATGGCAGAGATGCACATCGACGATGTCTCGGGTTGCCTGTGAGTCAATGCGATACATATGCATACAGAGGCGATCCCCGTTCTTCTCCCGCACGTGTTAGCTGGTAGCCATCTCACGGATGCGAGAGCAGATATATATGTCTCAAGCTAGGTAGATAGCGTCGTTACCTACGTGTACCACGATGAATTATTATACACCTCAATATCTTACGAACTACCAGCCGGAGCAGTGCGCCCTTCGGTCTATTGGGCATTCTATGAGACATCTTGCCTTATTTATAGTAGCTGGAAACCCTTGCCCGCCACCTGGATACCTATAGGCATTCATTCAAACAGGCTCTTACCTAACGCTCGCAAAATATTTACGATTCTCTTGTCGACCCTACCGCCTAGATTATTCACAATGCGCATACACGAGGTCCGGAAATAGTGTCGTCGAATACAGCTAGATTAAATGCTAGAACAGTCACATCACACCACAGAAACGAAACACTTCTTGGTATATATATAAAACTCGAACTCATTGTCTAAGACACTTGACTCTTCGTTTGCCACCGGCGTGCTTTTTAAAATAACATGGCACAACATACACACTATGCATGCTCACCAGGCCAAAAGCTGAGCGATTCGAAACCATCAGTATAGATAGATGCCCCCAAGACAATGTGAGACAGACGGGCTGTAGCACAAGTAACCATAGTCCTCAATTGATTGTACACTCGATCAGTCAGGCAGCCCATTCCGATCAATCGATTGATCGAATGACGAATCAATCAATGAATCAACCGTAAACCCACAACAACAAAGCAACCCCTACTCCGTGCTCCTAGGTAGCTGGTTCATCATAGCGAACGTGCCTGCCTGCCTGCCTCCCAGATCTACCCATACCAGTGGAGAGCCATACCATACCGTACCAAATCATTTCGTTCCCTTTCGACCGAGAACGCCCCCCAAAAAACCAGACGAAGATCCCAAGAGAAGACTGTTAGGTACACGGAGGGAGGAAAAGGATAGTGAAATAGGCCGCCTCATTTCTTGTCTTCGAAATAGAACTTGCCAAGCTTTTCGCCACCCTGCGAACTGCCTAAGACGGGTCCTTGGCCCTCTCCTCCCTGTTCGAGTCGCTCGCGGACCATGCGCTCGGCGGCTTCGCGAGTGGCTGGTCCGCCAACGCCCTCTCGCAGAGCGCTCGTCTGGTGTTGGCCGGGTTGGATGGGGACCGGACCGCGTGTGGTCGTATCGATGAACATGTCGTCGTCTGCCGTGCCGACATGACCAGCTTCCATCGCAACGCCATCGACGTATTTAGCCTCGCGTCTCTCGGCAACGGCTGTCGAGCTGACGGGCGTGTCGCTATTTGGGACGTCTCGCATCTCTCGATGTCTAAACATGGCTTCTTGACTCAAGCCTGAGCTGCTTCTCTCCAGTCCCCAAATACCGCCGGCGCCGGCGCCGGGATGCTGCTTGCGGATGTAAATGGGGCCGCTGACCGTGCTGTTGGCACCCTCTCCGAAGCCGACGAGACTGGCAGTCCCGTCGTCACTCATGCGGTCTTCGAATCCGCCGACGGAGCGGTTGGCCAAGTCCTCGTCGACGGGGTCGATAGCGCCCGAGGTGGAGTCCACGTCCATGGGGCGGTAGTTAGTATCTGAGCTCATGCCGTCCTCGTCGACCTCGGTCAAATCGGCCCCGAAGCGCCCACCAGACTCTGTTGTGGTTTGCGCACCAACGCTGCCGGTGGCGGAGGCGGTGCCGACGGTGCTCATCTTGGTCACCGCCGTGGGCTGCCCGTTTGCGTCGAAATAGGCCGGGGTCAAGGCGGTGGGTAAGTTCTGGATCGGGAAGCCGGTGGATGTCGGGGTTGTTTGTGGAGAACCGGCATTGGCAGCGTGGTTCTGATTCGCCGCACGTATGGTCGAGACGCGCTCGAGGCCGGCAAGACGGCTGATTCGATCGGCGCGTTCAGCTTCCAGGCTGTTGGTGGATGGGTGATGACCATGGCCTTTGGGGCCGCCGAGGGCCAGGTGGGCATGGCCGCGGTGGCCGTCTTTGATGGCGGTGGTCGAGAGGGCGGACATGGACGTTGTAGTGCTATTTGGTGTACCACTATAGTGGGCAGCAACGGTAGTTAGTTTCCCTGTAGCTGCGCTAGATGGCAAAGAGGATAAGGGACCACGTACGGCATGTCACTGGGTGTCTCCGGGTTGGAGGGCGGAGGAGGGATGTTGATGAGCATTGGCCCGGCCTGCGGTTGCGACATGGCTGATAGTTGATGGTCGATGGCCGGTGATGGGGCTTGAAATCAGATCTTCAGTTGGTGCGTGAGGCTCTGGAAGAAAATGATGTCTGTGATCAATACCGCCTTGGTCTTGCGGGAGCTGTCGCAAGCTTCGAACGGATCGATCCAGCGTTCAGTACCCGAGAGGAGAGGGTATTAGAACAAAGCAGGACGGGGTCGAGCACAGGGACGGGAAACAAAAAAGCGTCTGCTGGGCGCAATGAGGTGAGGGACAGGACTCGAGACTAAGACGAGGGGTGTGTGGGTGCTATCAATGGGATGCGGCCAGGGTCCTAAGCGTTCCTATAAGACGTGATTATGCGGGCGTTGGTCTGATTCTCGAACTGGTGTGTGGTTGTGGTATGATGCTTGCAATCCTAAATGTGTAAGTGCTTCAGGTTGGCAGACGAGAAAAAGGCGTGCGCCGCCGCCGATGGGTATCACATGAATGTAGGTAATGGCCTCTGTGTGTTCGTCCAACCTCTTTTAAGGTTCAGGCTGCAAGTGCTGTTGTCTGTCTACCCGGTAGCCCAAGGTTTGTAGGTTAAAGCAATGTAGATCAGGTAGGTACATACATATGGTGCAGTAGGTTATGTACATGTAGTGGCATAGCACGCTTGGGCTGAAGGAAGCTGCTGCACGCGTTCTAATCAGGGCGAATCAAATAGGGTACCTGAGGTGAGTCAAGCGGGAAATGACGTATCGCTACTAAGGATGTTGGTGGAGTTTCAGCGCGCCCGTCCACCGTAGTGCGGGGTTCCGCGACGCATGTCCCCTTTCACATACGATTTCTAGAAGTGCCTCCCACCTTACATGTACCTACTTGACCAACGTCCATAAGAGGCAGAGGCAGCACCTAGGAAGACAATAGTAACCCACCCCTTTACTTACTGATGAATTGTCTTTTGGGAAAACGATATCTTGATCGTGATATTGAACCAACTTGCTCACTAGGTAGTCACATAAATCTCGAGTCTGTCCCCCTCCCGAATTCATCACCCCATGCATGGGTGTGTGTCTCTACACATAGATAGGTACTTCGTATGTGCTTCCACAGCTTGGCGTGGTTCCACTACCTCCTTCTCCTCCCCCTCCCCCTCCTCCTCCTTATCCCTATCCCTATCCCTCCTCATCCTTCTGACCTGCATTTTCCTGAACCTAATAGCAGTCGCCGGCGCACCCATCGCCCGTCTAGAACTCTCCAGGTGTAAAGTCCATGACCTGGACCCCATCGACTTTGTCCATCAAGCTCGCTACGAAGGCACGATGGGCAGGATCGCTTTCGACGTAATACTTCCTGTCCTCTTCGTTCTCGAACTTGGAGACGAAGCAATGCGTGAATCCGTTCTGTAGGCCCTCTGGGCTATTATCCTTTCCTCCACCCAGTGTCTTGACATACTGCGTATTGGTTGTGGGATGAAGACACTTCTCGCCGAGCGCGAGCATTCCATCGCAGGTCTATAGATACATCATCAGTCAGATGCGGACCGACCATTTACCCCATACGCGATTACAGTAGACTACTCACAGCTTTCAGTTCCTCTGGCGGGAGCAGTGGTTTGAACTTGAACATGACGATGTGATAGATAGCCATGGTTTCTAATCAATTGTTGCGACCGATTTTGAACGATTTCTGGGTATGAAGCTTAAAAATGGAAGTCCGGACATGAATTGCTTCTGCGACATCTGGTTTTAATGCCCAGGTCGTTTTGTGGTGCAGCAAGGGAGGGGCATGAACTTTTAACACTTAGGTAAGCACTCCGATACTGCCGTGGCCGATGTCTATCTCCGCACTCGCAATCACTTGCAATGTACCTACTTACATCGTCGGGCGGAGACCTCATTGTACCGAGTGGTCCCGATGTCACTCGCCCGGGCACCCGATCAATCGCCGTGTGACTCTCTGTGTAATGGGTTGCATAACTTGACCATGACTGCTCGAGTTTCCTGAAGGTGACCTTAGGATAGCAAGTTTACAACCATGGGAGCTCTTCGTCTACTTTAATAGACTCTGGAACAGACTTGGGTGCCCTGAAGCGAACTCGCAATACTCTAGGAACATCCGGTGCGTTGTGATTTGGGTTAAGAAGGAATGGGAAGCTCCGTATGATCCAAACCATTCGTATTTATAGTACACATAGTACGGTAGGCGAGTGTACTGTAATACTAGCCACTCCCTTAGCATTAGTTCATGAGACAATCGTGGTCTCTTGTGGCGGTAGGGGGAGGGGGGAATTGTGTGGCCCGGCACCTAATTGTTACCAATATGAAGTCTATAGACACGGGGATGCTGCTGCCTGTTGCACTCGAGTATTGCTATATTGACATGAAGGCAGAAGAGACTGCGTTATTGAGTAGTTGTCGGAAATTTCTTTTTGCACAAGCCCAAATCGGACAGGAACCATAAAAGTTATAAAAAAGAATCCTGCGGCTTAAGGCGAGGCTCAACATCCGCGAACCGGAAAACCCTTGAATGCCTATGGCCCTGCCTCTAACCCAAGAGTCTAGAGCTTGTCCTGCCGACTACTTTACCACTAAACCACCAAGGTAGTTTATTGTGGGAATGTCTGTTAAAGCAACTGTGCTTGCTGGTTCTTATAACCTTGCCTACCTCGCCTACTTAGATTTTGGTTGCTTCGTGTATATATACGTTGATTAACAAGCACGATTCTCGCAACACCGCAGCTGAACAACAATACCAGACGGCTGTTACACACATTGTCAAAATCAGAACCTGGTCAACTTGATATAATTCCCATTATAGAAAGTCAATTTCCAGGGGTATAACTCTGGAATGCCGTGTAGTAACAATCGGCGTAGTAGAGCCTTAGGAGAAAGAAAAACACATTGCTGCTAGCAATATGTATAATATTCTATCATGAAGCGTCTCATCTATGTACTTGATTGGCATTTGGCATCGTGCTTGGAAGACGAAAGAAATCATTAGATACTCTCAAGCGGAAGGCTGCTTAATTGCTACTCACCTGTTTCATACTTCATTCACTAGTAGCCTTTAGGTACACGGCTATGCGTCCATTCTCTCGGGAGTAGGCTAACGGAAGAGCACCCTCTTGTCAATCATGGTGAGCGAAAAGGACACACGTGACACCTGGCCTTCCACCGATCCCCAAACATCCCCTGCGTCTCCTCATAATTGCAAGGTTAGCTCTGCCTAGAGTCTTAACCTGATTCCGGGGATAAGGGGCCCATGTTTGATGATAAGGCATCATAAAGGAGAAGGGGGTGAAAGGATGAGCGTAGGGGCAACGGAAGGGTGGTGTGCTGTATACTACTATGCATAGCTCATGACGATAAATCGATAGACCGGTAGCGGGCAGGGGTTAAGGGAGAGATAGAGGGGAAGATATCCCGAAGTAAGCAGGAGTTTAACTTAAGAGGGTCTAGTCGATGGTACCCACAAGCTCGAAGCGGGAAGAAGGGTGCCCAGAGCCCTGGCACTGGGCTCGCGGATTACTACGCTACATAGCGTACTTTAAGTACCTACGTGCATGGCATCTCTTCAGCACTGCAAGTACTGTACAGTACCTAACTAGGTAGTGGCGTGCCCAAAGAATGGGCTACTGGTATAGGTGCAAAGAGAATTTCCCGTTTCTGAATCGACACATCTACCCCGACTTGTGCTACTTGTGCTTACTGACTGGTTTTTCTCTTCGTTCGTAGGCACCTGCGCATGGTACACGGGTTTTGAGCCTTGTTATTGTTCGTACCTGGTTCACGTCCTATTTTGCTGGGTACGGGTTTGGTTGCGCTGCTATCTCGATCGGCGCGTCATTTTAGCGACAGACGCACGTGCCAGCCTGCCAGTCTGTCTTTCTGTCTGTCTCTCCATAACCATCCTGCGGGGAGGAACCAGGGCCACGGGTCAGGACAGGGTCACGGACAGGGTTGAGACTCATTTCGCGCGCATAACATAGCAATCGGGACTGTCTCACCACCACGGAGAGGTCCGCCCACCGCACCGCGACGTGTGTGTGCGTGTGTGTGCGTGTGTGTGTGTGTGTGTGTGTGTGTCCGTCTTGGCGGGTCGGTCTGAGACATCAAGACGCATTTTCCGACCAGGATAAATCGGTGGATAGATGTCGTCTGCGCATCCAGACGAGGGCCGCATGCCCGACTCTAACCGCGAGCCTTCCGGCTCCGACCCGGCTTCGTCCTACGACCACCTCCCGACCCTTGGCCAGGTCCCGAGCATCGCCCATAGCGACACGCCCTCCTCGCGCTCGTTTGGTAATTTCTCTACAGGGCTAAGTGTACGTAGTGTCTCTCTTGGGGCCTTGTCCTCTATCCTATTCGCACTATACGCGCAGAACTGATTTTGCGAAACTTTAGGTCGATGATGGAGACTCTGACTCGGCTGTCTTTGATATTGACCAGGCGTAAGTGGTTATTCTCTACCGTGACGTTTAAATACCTACGCCATATGTATAGGACTAATATATTCTATTTAGTCAATCGAGCGCGTCCGTGACTTCTAGTGTTTACGATTTTGTTGAAGAGCATGGACGGACCTACCACAGATACAAAGAAGGGAGTGAGTACTCGCAGCCGCAAACATGATTTCATTAATGCCTGGCTCACCTTCAATCAACCCGCAGAATATTGGATGCCTAATGATGAAGTGAGTAATATAGCCGAGAATGATACGAGATAGCTCAATACTGATCGAATGCTGTAGAGAGAACAAGAGCGGCTAGGTACGATCAGGCACCCCCATACCTCAAGCCCAACTACTGTCAGACCTTACAAGTAATTGGCGTCTTGTTGACGCCATGTGGCAGATTTACAACATTTAATATGTCTAAAAGTATTCGGCAACCGACTTGCCCTCGCCCCTATCCAGGAGCCAGCTAGAGTATTAGATTTCGGCACGGGAACGGGAGCATGGGCGATAGAATTCGGTACATCACCTCCCTACAACTTGGCATCAGTTGAAACCAGCCGGCTGACTGACTCACTCATGTAGCAATCCAACACCCGGGATCAGACGTCCTAGGCACGGATCTCAGTCCCATACAACCCGAATAGTAAGTACACCGTAGCCGGCCGGACCCTAAGAGCGAGTCTATTCTGCCGAGGGCTGAAACTGACCATGGATCGACAATAGCGTGCCACCGAACTGCCGCTTCGAAATCGACGACATAGAAGACGAATGGATGTTCTCTTCGAAGTTCGACTACATCCACGGGCGGCACATGGTGGGCTCGATAACAGACTTCCCCAAGCTGTTCGCCGCAATCTACGCAAACCTAAAGCCGGGCGGCTGGGTCGAGCTGCAAGACTACTACGTGAAGCTGCAGTCAATCGACGGGACGCTGAACGGGACGACCCTGCAACGGTGGAACAACATGTTGAACCACGCCCTGACGTTTATGGGCCGTAGCGGGCTCAACACGGTAAAATACAAGCGCTGGCTACGCGAGGCCGGGTTCGAGGACGTGCAGGAAGAAGTCTTCGCCGTGCCCGGGAACCCCTGGGCCAAGGGCGCGGAGCAGAAACAGCTCGGCGCCCTGCAGATGGAGAATATCCTCGAGGGCCTCTACGGTATTAGTATAAGCCTCTTTACGAAATTTCTAGGCATGAGCCCCGAGGCTGTCGAGGTACGTTTCCGGTAGCATTTATTCCCTCCTTTGGCATGTCATAGAAACACGAATTACCCCCTTACCAGAAGTAGGCATTATTGACTCTAGTATCACAAATAGGCGCTACTAGTTGACGTCCGCAAGGACTTGATGGATCGGAATATTCACTTTTATTACCCTATGTAAGTTCGCTGCTCTCTCCCCCTTCCCCCCAGGGCCTAGGTATCCCCCTTCTCGGCGCAGAACTATGAAGCTAATAGATGCCCCCCGCTGCTTTATAGAATGTCGGTTTATGCTCGAAAGCCTTTATCTAGTACGCAGTAGGACACGGACATGGTTATATATTTAATTCGGTTTCGCCAGCACATAGTTTGATACCACCGCACATAGACCCATGACATACATACTTGCATATTCCCACGTGTTACGAGGCATACAACGAGGGGAGTTTTGTATACAGCTAGATTAGTCTGCGAAGGTCGTTGTAGAGACCTTCGCGCGACGAGGATAATTGTCTATTACTACCTCAAGCATAAGGTTCATGATACCACGCTCCTGCCTTTTTCGTACGCCTACGTGTATGTCTCCAGTCTGCCCCGCGCCCACAAATACGAAGCGCTTGGTGTTAGTTGTCGTCTCTCGTCACAGGCTCAAATTTCTTGCCCACAGTCTCACATGACAATCACTAGGAATACCACTGCTACGTTGCATTCAACTAAGCCACTGGCTGTACTTCACTTGATTATACTAGATACAGTAGCAATTGAGAACACGAGGTCCGGAGAGGGTCTACAGTATCTATACTAAAAATAGCAAGAGGGAATCACACCTTCCGCAACCCCACCGCATTCCCGTGTTCGAATTCCGCCGAGCGAGTACCCCTACGCCGAGGCCTCCCCTGTCGCTCCCCACCGCTCCGAAACAAGACAACACAACGGTGCGCCGTAGGTCCCCGCTGCTCGTTCACCTTCTCAATCGATCCGAAGAACACTAGCGAGTGCGGTAACGCCATTGAAGAACCCCATCGGTATACTAGTGTAGGATACCCGATGTCTGCCTTATATGTATCGATGAGGCGCTGCTTCTGCGCTCCCGGATATTGCCTTTGACGCCTCTGCACCAGGGGAACGAGTAGTCAAAATTCCCAGGGAGGTTCTACGAGATGGAGGATCGCAACAGCCACTTAGCCAGCATTGGCTCGTGCGAATAACACAGGTTTTCGGCGCGGCCCATGACGACGGACTCTGTTAGCTAAGACTAGGCGGCGTGCGCGTTGTACAGAGAAGTCTCCTTTGCCCTAGAGTAGAAAAGAGAACTAGAAATATATTCAGCCTCGGACTTATCTTCGTTAAGCAGTCGCGCTTCGAAGAACGGTGGAAGGTGGTAGGATTTGGGAGTATGTAGCGACATGGTGTTCACAGTCTTAGAAGTAGTCGTGTCTATGCAGCAGTGCTGGATGCTGATAATCGCCTCGGCTCGTAGTTGAAACTCTGTTATTTCACCTCTTGCTGAATGCCAACATGGTCGGGCATAATATGGTCATGGGCCAAAAAAGAAATTGTGATAAACACTTCTACATAGGGGTAGAGGGCGGCTAATCTTTCCAGTCTAGTTATCAGAAACAAATCCTCGCCTACACAAACTTAGGAGAGGAGCCAAAGAATAGAACTATAATACTAAGTACGTAGAATATCAATTACAAAGTAGTACGATACGTGAAAACGCCCCGGCCTGCTCCTAACAATCTGTCGCCATCTTTTGCCACCTGCCGCACTGGATAGAACGACCACGAGCACGAAACTTGTGGTCGTCACGTATATTTCATCGGGGTCTAGCCACATCTCGGCCGCATACGTACTGCGATCAGGCATGAATGGCCGTCTGCACCTGCGGATACACGCTCACCATAGCGTCGTATAGGTCAGGGTGATTCTCCATCATCTTCGCCGGGTCCCAAGCGGCGGCTACGAAGATGGTGTCGACTCCAGAAGCAAGAGGGGTAGTGAAGACGTTGCAGATCTGCAGGCCGATGAGAAAAGCAAATGCGTCTACCACTAAAATAGGGGAATGGTTAGCATGCGTCTAACGATCAATCTTATTAGCTGCCTACCGGGTGTGTAAGTGCCATTAGTGTTGTATGCCGGAGCCGTGAATTCCTAGAAGCGTGGAATGGTAAGCCTTGCGAAACGGCAGAGAAAGAAGTTCATATGAATCTCACCAAATACAAGTGTGCTAGCAGGGCACAAGCGAACCCGACAAACGTCGCTCCCATCGAGAATACTGGACCGAGAAGACACTCATTGATCAGAGCATCAATTCCGCGTTGCTTGATCATGGTCCAAGTATCTTTAGCCGCGGCAATATAGGCTTTCCCGTACAGAGCAATATACGAGAATGCGTATCGGTTGAGAAATTGGACAGCCCAATCTAGAAGGCCAATGAGGCAACCGAGAACCAAAAATAGGACCGAGGCGACGATATTGCCTTCGGCCATTTCATTTTGGCGGGCGACAGAACAGAGCTGACGTAGAAAGTTGATGATAGCTACCAATAGCGATCCGAGCGAAATGGACCCAAAAGAGTACGTGAGGGCTCGTTTTAAAGCCCCTCGGGTCACTGCTGTTGGTTGTTCCAAAGGCTTAAAGAAATACCAGGATCCAAAAACCCCTGATACGGTAGTATGCGTCACATTCTTGAGAACTTCTGAAATCCACTAAATGGGGATTTGGTTAGCTGTAAATAAGTTCGGGGAGGGGGGGGGGGGGGGGGGGGGGGGAAAAAAAAAAAAAAAAAAAAAAAAAAAAAAAAATATTATATTTTTTAAATAAAACAACAACAGCCACCAAAAAAAAAAAAAAAAAAAAAAAAAAAA